>APFE031203214.1:124093-184872 GCA_000404065.3 Pinus taeda | reverse complement strand
CCTTGGAACTTCAAATTTACTTTTCCACGACCAACGATTCTAGCCTCCCTATCATCTCCTAAGAAGACATCACCACCATCGTATTTCTCATACTCGCAGAACCACTCTCTATGGGGAGTGAAGTGAAAGGATGCACCTGAGTCAATCAACCATGCCTCATGATCTACATGTGTACTTGAAGAAGCCAAGTACACATCCCCACCTTCATCTAAGGTGGTTTTCGCCTCTGCAGAAGGAGCATCATCAGATCCCTTTCCTTTATCAGGAGCTTTAGATTTACAATCCCTTTTGTAGTGCCTTTCTTTTCCACATTTCCAGCACACCACCTTTACAATTTTTCCTGGAGATTTAGATCTCCCTCTAGATTTAGATCTCCCACTCGATGACTTATTTTTGTTTATGTTCTAGGACCGCCCTCGTATAGACAAGGCATCACCATTCTGGCTCTCCATGTTTTTCCGTCTCATCTCCTCCGTCAATAACGATGAGACTATTTCATCAAACTTCAAGGTAGTTGTAATGCTACCTATTGCAATAACCAAACTATCCCACGAATTTGGTAGAGAGCACAACAAACTGATGCACTTATCTTCATCTGAAATTTTAATATCAACAGATAATAACTGACTTACCACAGTATTAAATGTGTTCAGATTCTCTGTCACCGAGTCTTCATCTTTCATCCTCAGGTTATACAACTTTTTTCGCAAGAACATTTTATTCACCAAAGACTTAGATTGGTACAAAGTCCCTAACTTGTCCCACAAAGCCTTCGTCGTAGCTTCCCCTGATACATTAAGCAATATTGAATTTGAGACACACAATCGTATTGTGCTCTTTGCCTTCTGATCCAACTTCTTCCATTCTTCATCGGACACTCCCATTGGTTTATTACCTGGATCTACCACGATCCACTAATCTTTATCCACCAATAGATCCTCCATCTTGAGTTTCCACATCTCAAAACTCTGACCATTAAATTTCTCGATCTCCATCTTTCCACTACTCGCCATCTTCTTTCACCACCAAAATTGATCTCGCAGATCTCCCACTGAACAAGGTTTACCACAGGCCTGAGCGAAACCCCTCAGCAACAAAGGCATCCCCTTGAAGCCAAAACAGCTTTGATACCAAATGTAGGTTTTAACCATGTAGAGAAATTACCTGCATATGAATTCTAAAACACAAAAAATAAACAATGTGAGAGCATAACACACAAAACACATATACACAGAGATTTTCCCCTAGATCCCAAAACCGGGACTACCATCTTGATTTTTCATTATGTTCCTTTCAATGTTACGAAACATATTTATACATGCCGAAGCATCCCATACCATGGACCGAAAACCATCGCGTCCAAAACCATGTGTGAAAATCATGCACAAAACCATAGGTAGATCTGCCCAACCTAATATAGGGTCCAAAAACCAAAATTTTTTGGGGCGTTGCCTCAGACCCCATAGAGGGGGGTTACCTACACTCCTCAAACCCCCTGCTACGCAATCGGCGCAACGAAGGGGGGGCTCCGCCCCCCCTCTAACCCCTCGATTAACTATGTGGGCTAGTCATGGAAAGAATATAACACAACCCAACAAGAACCACTCTCAAACATCTCGAGTGTTTTCATGGTAATGTTAAAAGTTTTAAGTAAAAGGATGAAAATGAAAGATAAAGGAGAATGTCACTTTAAATGTAAGAATTTAACATCGCCATGGATTGCATAAAGCTAGAAATAATTTCCTTCAACCCGATAACTACTTTTAATGAACATTTAGCATTAATTTCACATAGCATTCATTCAAAATCACTAAGCAATTATAGAGAAGAAAATATCAACCATTAAACATGAAAGAGCAGCAGAAAATAACCATGAAACCATGAGACAAGAGACCTAGGAATTAGGCCTGTGGCCAGGGAAAAATCCACAAGGGGAAAACCCAAAAATCATTCCTTATGACAGAGAGGGAGTGTAAGATTCATCAATACATCATAAATAACATAAAGATAATAGCCAAACCAATAACCAAGAACAAGATGAGATCCCAAATCCTCCTTCTGAAATTCGGCCGTCCTTTTCTCCTTCTTTCTTCACTAGATTAGAGATATTCAAGACAAAATCAATGTGCCAAAATGAGAAGGAGAGGTCTCCTTTATATATACTTTGAAGGGGGTCGAATGGGTACCTCTTAGGGGCCCAACCGACCTAAACAAAAGCAGGTTGACTTGAATATTTTAGGAGCCAAAATTTAAAATTTAAACTTTTCCATTTCTTCACATGATGAAAATATCGACCATGGCTACCATATTTCCAACACTCCATCTTAGCCAGGGTGGTACTTTTCATTGTCTCCCAAGATCAATCTCCCAGACTAATCCATAAGTATCTTGGCCCACATCCTAAGGGAGAGATCACAAGTAAAAGTCTCTCTCTTTGTCAAGATCAATCTCCCCAACCAATCCACATGTCTCTTGATCCACAACCTAAGGGAGAGATCACCAGTCTCATCATAAGGAAAGATAGCATCAAACATGTCCCATCAATCAATATTGTTCATGATCCCATACTCATATGCACAAGGTACATCTCCTCGACCACAACCAAGGTCTCCAAGCCCACAACCTAAGGGAGAAAACTTAAGATTAATCTCCCAAACCAATCCATAGGTCTCTCGGCACACATCCTAAGGGAGAGAACACAAAATCAGTGTCCCCAACCAACATGGTCTCATAGTCATCATGACCTAAGGGGTCATTCTTTGCCTCAAAACCAATCTCCTCGACCAGACTCACTAGTCTCCCTACCCACATCCTAAGCGATTGAAAATCTTCCCGACCAATCAATAGGTCTCTCAGCACATAGCCTGAGGAAGATTTGTGATGTTATAAAATCAATGCTCCCTCTCCAAGACAGATTCTTAGCTATTCCAGGCTTCTCACAGAAGCAAACGTCAGCAACTCGCTCAACAATAGAAAAGTAGCCATGGTGGATTTCGGCACTTAATCGAAATTTTCAGCAGACAACAACATTCAGCTTCAGTCAGGGCTTCTCACAGAAGTAAACATCAGCAACCATGCTTGAATCCAACAGAAAACAACATTCAACTATTCATTCAACTTCAATCGGAGCTTCTCACAAAACCAAACATCAACAACCATGTTCAAATCCAACAGACAATAAGAGGCTTCTCACATAAGAAAATATCAGTAACCATGTTTGAATCTAGCAGACAATAAGTGGCTTATCACATAAAAAAACATCAACAACAAGATCAAATGGATCGGCAAACAACTTTAGAAGCCAACCTGCTTCATAAATCAACTACATTGCCATCTTCAATCGTGCTTAATGCAAAAAAAAACATCTATATCATTCAGACCAACACAACACCAAGAAGTGTTCTTTCTTATTTTAATACATCCAATCCAAATAGAGTCAACAATTCCACACATCAGGTGGTTCAACAAGCGAAATAGATAATCAACCAAGTCAGCAGTAGAGACTTGCAGCTTCTTCAATTTTTTCATCAAGCAAGAGTCCACGGACTTACAGTCCATCATACCACAACCTCAGCAAGGATTTCACCAGGCTCGTGCCATACTCTCAATCTTACAATTATTCAATCATCTCCCTCTTACATTGGGTGAAGAGTACCTCAGTCCTTGTAAGAAACACATCATAAACACATAATGAAAAAGTCATGGGTTCTTCTTTAGTCGATTTGGATCAACATTAATCTTCAAAACTTCAAGACATTTTCATATTAGAAATCACAAATAACTTCTTGATATTGTCTACTCGCTCCGAAGACAGAGCTCATCCAATCACAAGTCTTCTTGTCTTATTGTTCTTCCATCTATTTCCAACGATTTTCATACCTTGGCAGTCTTCATTAAGTATCTGCAGTCCTCACTAGGAGGCCATGAAGAACAAATACAACCAAGAAATATATACAAAGACAAGAGACTCAAAATGAAACAATAATAGAAACAATAAAAGAAGTACTTACCTTTAGAGAGCGTGTAAACTCACTCTTGATCTTAGTCTTCTTGGGACCAGTCAACCTCTTTCAACTCATCAAGGAGTTAATCTTGTCCACGTTATCATCATCATCAAGGAATCCACGTCATCATATCATCGTCAAGGAGCCCATTTCATCAGATATTGACCTCTTCCACATCATCCACATCGTTAGTAGCAATTTAAAAATAAAAGAAATACAAGATACTTATCTTTTGAGAACATTTCATCTCCCTCTTAATCTTTAGTCTTCTTGCATCCAACCTGCAAATCAACTTTGTCATCAAGATGACAAGTCTTCTAGGAGCTAGGGTTTCTTCTTTCTTTTTAGTGGAAGCGATCAATCCATAAGCCCAAGGATTTCTCAATACTTTTTGTTTTAGATAGTGTTAACAATAGTTTGGATGGGGTTTTCAATTTGCATAGCTATGATTTGACTTCATACCCTAATAATTCTTTAAGATCAATCTAAGGTTTAGAAACCTAGATGAGTAACATGCATTATTTTTCAACTTCATTGTTTTCGCTATCAAACCTAGGGATTTGACGATACATCCTAGGTTATTCTTGTTCAAATAAACTTCAATCTTCCAAACCCTAGGTTTTGCAATCTCAATAAATCTCAATAAATTTCAAATTCGTCAACAATAATTTGATCAAACTTTAGTTTTGAAGAGGAGATTAATCCTTTTATCATATCTGTAATGATCTTTAGATCAATAAATTCTTTTCACAATTGTAACAACAACATAGGTCCATGCAATGAATTCCATCATTCAGATCTAGGCTTTCTCATGCCAATAGTTAGTTATATAGGACTTCGTTAAGTAATATCCATAGATTTGGAAGACACTTGAAATTTCAAAGCAGTGTTCTGAAGCTACTTTTCATACTTGCAACTTAGCCACCCACCATTGTTTGATGGCAATGCTCTTCATAAGTTGATTTCAAGTATGTCATTATACTTTTACAATTTTTGTTATTTTTCATAATAGCTTATGACAGAAAGAACCAAGTCTGCCTTCTTTCATAGTATTTTGTCCTTCCTTTATATATAAAAGGAACATCAAATTTGAGCAACCTTCTTCAGATTCAGTAGACAATCAAGCTAGAGGGATTAGATCGTTCCAATATCCTTCCAGGGTCCTTGACTTCTTTACATGATTCCTCAGACCTTAAGAAACTCAGAGATGACCATAGGGAGAGGGAGGAGGCTCGTATCTTTTGAACATCAATTTGCACTTAAGTAACAATATTATGGAGTTCAACACTTACCTTAGAGAATTTGTATGTCAATCGCCTTCAGACATCAACAGATACTTATGCACAATAAACAATGATTTTAAATAAGCCTTTCCTTTTTTATTATTCTCAGATATTACTAGACTCATTACAGAAATTCAGGTCTCAAAATTCACAGAAATGGTGCCACAGGATTTACACAAGAGATACCATAGAGAATGGATAGAGGGGGCAGAAGGCTTAGAGCGGACTTTTGGTTATTTAATCTCCTCAGGGACAGATCCTTTTATAATTCAACTTACAGGGATAAGATTGACATTAGTCTTCTTCAAAACTACTTGATCATCCAAAAATATGAGGGAGCACGAAATAGGATTATCATTTTGAACATGCACTTGCATCGTTAACTAACACAAAGATGACTAAAATCGGACCTCTTTAGTCCTATCATGATCTCACAAAACAGAGAGTTGATTAATGATACTTTCCTCACAAAAAGGTTTCGCACCTTCTTGCACAAAGACATAACACAAGCTTGCACTTCCACGGAGATTAGACTTGGTTGTCATTTTGATTTTGACTTCTCTAAATGTCTCAGCCTTGAGATTAGATATAATTCCATAGAGATAATGAGCCACAAAGATGTTATCTTGTCACTAGGCTAGCTCGTTTTTCACGTGCATTATTCGACAGGAATTTGCTTCATATTTCACATTTTTTCCTCATAGATGTAGTGCTCAAGAGCGCATAGTTACCATAGAGAGAAAGGTGCCAAAGGTCTGTAAGTTTTCACAGAGGATAGATAACACAAGTCGACAAATTTTCGTAGAGAATTGGTGCCACATAGCTCGCATAAGGGTGTCACAGAGTTTGAATAAAGGAGCCACAGAAGCTCACATACCATAGGAGCTACAAAACTTCACTAGGACAATAACTCACATATTCATGGATAGATCGAGCCTCAGGAAAACTTGGCCAGAATACAAAGCCACATGATTATACCAAGAAGCCTAGAAATGGCTCCACCATACCATAGAATTTGGTCTCTTTAGTAGCTTAGATACATGCACAAAACTCAGATTAATTACACATAATTAACCATATTTCAGACTAGTACAGAAGTAATCGCAACCTAATCACATCACAAGAATAATCTGGACCTCCTCTTCGACTTGCTCTTCAATTCAAGCTTTGATACCATGTTGAGTTTTCTAGGTAACAAGCTATAAATAATTTCCTTCATCGTGATAACTACTTCCAATGATCAGCTAGCATTAATTTCACATATAATTCCTTCATAATCATTAAGCAATTATACAAAAGAAAATATCAACCATTAAACATGAAATAGCAATAGAAAATAACCATGAAACCATAAGACAAGAGACAGAAATTAGGCTTGAGGTTAGGGCAAAATCCACAAGGGGAAAACTCATAAATCCTTCCTTACGAGAGAGAGAGAGTTCATGATTCATTAATACATCAGAAACAACATCAAGAGAATAGCCAAACCAATAACCAAGAAGATGAGATCCCAAATCCTCTTGTAATCTGACCCTCCTTTTCTCCTTCTTCCTTTGTTTAATTAGAGATAATCAAGACAAAATTGATGTGCCAAAATGAGGAGGAAAGGTCTCCTTTGTATCGACTTTCAAGGGGGTCGAATGGGTGCCTATTAGGGGCCTAACCGACTTGAACAAAAGGTGGTTGACTTGAATATTTTAGGAGGCAAGATTTGAAATTTAATTTTTTCCAATTCTTCACATGATGAAAATATCAACCATGGCTACCATATTTCCAACATTACATAGAAAGACTAAGGCCATATGCTTGAATATTAGGTTGCCCGCTAAGAAACATTATTTTTTTCTATAAAAAAATTATGTTCCAAACGTCTTTCGTCAAATTTTATGGAACCGGCAAGTTGAGTGAAAAAGGTTGGTTTGCTACCAAACCGTCTGGTTCTGTTACACAATATTTTGTCACACCTCTTATTCACTTCTTGTTCCACATCCTAAAGTGCCAAAATATTTACAATTGTGAATTGTATTCATCATGAAACACATATTGAACATCTGTGAAGAAGGGGAGAAACATTTCCCTAAGTCAATTCTAGAGAAGGTTGACTGAAACACTAAATTTCAGGACCAAAGCTCTTTGCTCCACTGCCTACCCGTGTTGATGGTAGGCTGCAGTTCTTTGACCTAGCGCTGCTAGCGTAGGTTTTGATATGAAAACCCATGTTGAACCTCTTCTGGTATTTTTTTCTCAAAATGGAGGAGAAGCTTCATATGTTGGAAACTTCAAGAAACAACGAGCTAGATGTTGTTTGGTAGAGATATGGTCAATCTCTCCCATTTGGAGCTCTTGATCCTACCTTTAAGGACTCTCCCCTTGAGATTTGGACCTTCCTCCCTCTTTTGTGGATCGCTAACTCCTTCTCCCTTCCTATAAATCAAATCCCTTCCATCCCCAAATGGTTGGTCATTGATTGCTTGCATTCCTATGCTGACATTATGCCTAAATGTTTCCCATCTAACTTGGAGAAGGAGTGCTTGAAGATTCTTGGCTTGGACTTGGACATCCACTAAAAGGAGGTCTCCAACATCAAGGTAATGATTGTATGCTTCCCTTTTTTATTCATTAATATATACATCTGATGTTCACTTTCCATAAATGTCTAAATATTTATGCATTTAGCTTGATACTTCTTGATCTATCAAGTAGTTTATGTTTGATACATACTATGTATGCTCTTTTATCTTGTATTGTCTTTTGATCTCTTTCACGGGTACTCGAACGTAAGGAACAAGCAAGGAGTGATCCTGGAAGCTAAGGGATCGAAGCCATTACCAAAGAATGAGAAATTAGCATTAGAGTGAGGTAGGTTTCTCCCTCTCCGTACATTTTTAAACATAAGCTAGGAAATCATGCATTAGTTTGTTCAGTTGTTACTAGACCCATTTAATAGGCTAGAGAGATTGCCTTTTTTTGTAGAGGGGATTTATTAAATGGCGACTCCATTGGGGAAGCTATAGCCTCTTCAATCTCTTTTCTTGATCTGGTCTTTTGATCAGTTTGACTGACCATTGAATTACCAGTTAGTATGAACCTGTATATGTCTGCACACTGAATGATCGTTGCTTTAGAGTGTTAGGTCTGGACTCTTTGTTGAAATTCTTTTTATTTTTTCCCAACCTTCTCTCCCAACGCATTTTTGACCTGAACAGTCACACTACCGCACGTTTTGACTTGAAACAGTCACACTGAAACCACTTTTAGCATGTTTTTGGCTATGACAGTCGCGCTGATCTCAAAGATTTGAGAAAAATTAGGGTTTCTACCCTAGAATCCAATGTGTCCTGTCCTCTGAAGATCTTTTCTTGTCCTATGTGTCTGGATTTTCCAGTGTTTTTGTCTAGTCATCTTGGTTAATTAGCAAATTAGTCTCTTTGGCTTTGAAGTGCTTGAAGTGAAATTTGGTTGAGTTCTAGGGTTTCTAGGTCAATTAGTCATCACTTGCTCTTTGTATGTGTCACTGAGATACTGGTTTGTTGATTAATTGAGTCTTGTTTTCTGTAGAAATCATTGAAAACATCAATTTACATTTGTTTTAGAATGTCTTTCCCAAGTTACTTTTCAAGTTGCATTAGGTCATTTGCATTTGGAAATCATCTTTGCTTTTAATCAAGCATAGATTACATTGTTTGATTTTCAATATGAAAGAGTGCATTGTTTATTTTATTCAAAAGAAAGAAAAAGTGAAAGGTATTTTCATTTAGGTGCTTTTGAATTGGATTTGGTGTTGTTTTGGTTGATGCATTACTTGCATTAGAGCATTTGAATCAAATTTTCCTTTTTCTTTAGTTGATGCTTTAGTTGCATTAGAGCATTCAAAAATCAAAATCAAAAACATCATTTATATAATTGCATCTTAGTAAAAGTGAAAAGCATTTTGCTTTCGAAAAGTTGCATTTAGGATAGTGAAAAGTGAAGATTATTTTACCTTTGAGCATTGCATTTGCAAAGTGAAAGTGAAATTTAGTGGAAGGCATGTTGTTTGATGCATTTTGTTTGAAGCATTATTGATTGAAAATTCTTCCCTTGATTAATCTAGCTTTCATCGAAGTGAAAAGTTTCCCTTTTCTCATATAGTTGTATCTTAGGGATTCAGATGACATCGTTTGGAGCCCAAAATTGAAACATAATTCAAGATAAACATTAAAATTTACTCAATTAACCTAAGTAGCATTTGGAACTTAACGCAAACATTTAGAGGTCTAGGCTAGGGACGTGTTCCGGTGTCTATAAACCTAGCAGTTGTCGTTATCTGCCAGCATTGTATCTCGGGTGTGAAATCTCATTCCACGTGCGGAAGTATATATGATCGTTCTCAAGTACTCTCAAGTATATCGGAGGTGCTCCACGTATGGAAAGTATATGGGAACACTCTCATCGAACAGTTATGCATTAGATGACACTAACACAGACTTGTTCTCCCCGTACCGTCACATATATATTGAGAGACCCCACTAGGTTTATATCCTTTAGCCACAGGTAACTGAGTCAGACGCCTTGTAAACGTGATACATTGAACACAACATTCGGGGAGATTGGTCGTCGTACGTTAAGTCCTTAGTTTCGGCTAAGGTGTATATTGTGGTTCATGGATACTTGGTAAACCCTCTTTCCTAGTTTACCCCTCTTTTATTTTGTTTTCTTAATTTCTAAAATCAATTAATTGACTGCGAACAACATTCTTCCTGTGGAAATACTCCTTAGTAGATCTTAGGTTGATTCTGATAGCAACATTCCCTGATTCTACCAGTCAAGGAAACCTCTTTGACGGGAATCTTGGTCCTTTTCCTTCTTTTGAAAATACTGGTGCTCCTTATATGGAAATGTTGTCCCTTCTTCGATTGACCATTGGTCTGCCAGTTTGGTTATTCTCGGCCTCAGTGATTCAGAGTGTCCAAACTTCTTTTCAACTGAGTTCATCTCCACTTGAACTACATCAACCTCATATTTATCCTAAAGTTGACCCCTCACCTTCTTCAACTACTTCTTCACCTTTTTCTTCCTCTTCGCCTAGTGAAAATATGGATTCTAGTAACCAAGAAGCTAAGAAGAAGAAGAAGAAGCAAAATAAGCAAGGGGGAAACCCAACAGCCATTTCTACTGATGCAACTAATGTTGAGAAACCTTCCAATCAGTGTCGGAAAGTGAAATTCCCTTCCAAGCTTTGCAAGGGTGAACCACCTTCTTCGAGAATGTCCTGGTATTTCCAAGAGATTAGAAGTACGGTCCACAAGTTCACATCGACCTTTGTCATCAACCTCTAGAGATCATGTTGGTGATAAACCTTCAACTAGTGACAGTAAAACCCATGGGAAAAAGGGAAAAGTTAAAATTCCATGTAGGTTATGTGAAGGGAATCATCCTATTCACCTTTGTCCTTGTATGGATGAAGCCTCGAAAGTGTTGGGTAACCTTACAGCTTCTCAACCACATCTTCCAACTGGTTATTGGAAACTTTCCCTCGACCCTCCACTAGTTGATCAAGTGAATGATCATAACCCATCTCTGGTCAATCCCACTCTCTCTGAAGCTGAATCCCATGAGTTTGTTCCTCACCAACCATTGATCAAGAAAGTGGTAGACCCAATTCCGCTTTCAGTCGATCATATCCATCCTGTAGAGAGTGAAGTTCAGACCGCTTATTTTCATCTGGTTTCTTCATATTCCAAAGAATTAGGAGGCAATCCTCTTGTTCCTATGATACAGGGGGAAGATCCTCCTATTCCCATGATCCAGGGGGGTGATCCTCCTCTCCTTGTAACACAAGGGGGAAATTCTCCCATTCCCATGGCACCCCCACCCAGTAGTATGGTCGTTTCCTTTTATTGGAGTCGACTGGCAGGATATCGTCTTCATTCTTATGTGCCCTTCCAGATCACGGTGTAGGCTTATAATATGGTTGTACCTAGCACATTTATAGATGAAGGCGCATCTATTAGTATTTTTTCCTCCACTGCTTGGAAAGCTTTAGGTTCTCCGCAGCTTGTGCCAGTTACCCAGAATCTGTTAGCTTTTAACAAAGGAACCAGTCAACCGTTAGGGATCCTCCGAAGTTTCCCATTACTTTGGGAGGAAAAATTATCTATCTCGATGTGATGTTTGTCCAAGGCCCTTTAGATTTTAATCTACTCCTTGGTCGTGACTATGTTTATGTCATGGGAGCTCTAGTCTCTTCTCTCTTTCGTGTTTTGTGTTTCCCGCATGAAGGAAGAATTGTGACCATTGATAACCTATCATTCGTTGGTCCTAATTCAGCGCCAAATCAACCATCTTCCCTAAATGGTCTTTACACGCAAGTGGTATCACCCCCACCACAGGTTAATTTTGTGGCCACCTATTTCGTGCCCACCTCTGCTGATGATTTAGTCAATGATATAATGCGTCATGTACTGGGGGCATTGGAACCTGATCTTTCCATTAGATCCCTTGACATGTATCCCTTCCAGAGCATTGTTCTCCCATCTGATGAGAACCTATTGGAAGCCATGACCTCATATAGGTTGTGATCAAAGTTCCATGAGGATAGTTCTTTTACTATGCTAACCTCTTTAAAAAATGAAATAGGTGTCATGAGGATATTTACTTTACTATGTCAACCTTGTTAAAAAATGAAATATGTGTCAATAGGATAGTTCTTTTACTATATCAACCTCGTTAAAAAATGAAATAGGTCCCCATGAGCAAAGTTCTTTTATTCGTGTCAATCTCATTAAAAAATGAAACAAGGTGTTGGAGCATAGTTCCTTTACTTGTGTCAATCTTGTTAAACAATGAAAGAGGATGTCATGAGCATGGTTCTTTTCTTGTGTCAAGCTCGTTAAAAAATGAAACAATTCCCCTTCCAATTCGAGCCTTTGATTCAATCTCATAAAATCCCTGTCAAATATATCACTTGATCTTGTAAGTGAACCTTCATTCCATCCCCCTATTAGTAACCAATAGTATGCTTCAATGAATGAAATGAAGCTTGGGGTGCATGTACCTCGAATTAAGTAATTACGTTGGGGGCATGCAAACTCATCTCAAGCATAGTTTATCTTTGTTTCAAGCTTGTGTAAAAATGAAACCATTTCCCTTTTTACCTCTCATGATTGTCATTTTTATCAGCCTATTGAGCCTTGGTTTTTTTTTCATTCCATTGTCACCATCTCTTTGGTCGATCATACGCTTTCACTTGCTTGTTTTACCCTTGCCTGAGGAACATCTACAATAAGTGGTATTATTAGCAAACCTCTTGACCCTTACGTGTTTTGAGCAGTTCCACCATAAGTGGAACCATTTTCTATCCTTCATACCTCTCGTTCCTCTAGGAAGAGTCCTCTTTTAGCTCTTTTCAGACTCTCAAAACATGAAAAGATGGTCGAGCACTTGTCTTTTTGAACTCATAAAATTAAATGAAATGGCATCTACTCAATATAAGTTTAGCCTTTTCCGGACTGAGAGAGACTATTGTACGAAAAAGGAATACCTTAGTTGAATATGGCTAAGCAGTTCTCTTGGATATTGTTTTATACCTTTTCGGATTCAAGAGACTATCTACGAAAAGGGACCTGTGAATTTTCCTTTTTACCTCTTTTTCAAACTCTCTAAACATGAAAAAGATGTCGAGTTTCACCTCCATCAGACTCGTAAAACTTAAATGACGCAGGACTTGTCACCATGACGAGCCCAAGTTTCTCCTTCCTAGGACTCGTTAAACTTACTAGGATGGATTCATCCAAAGGATGAACTTATATGGAAAGAATATGTTATCCCCTTCGAGCTTCCGATAAAAAATAATGGGGTACTCACTAGAAATAGTGGGGGGGAAATGAAAGCGAACATCTCTTCTATTTTTTGTAAAGGCAGCATGTCACACTCAAACATGACACTTGTCTGTTATTCCTGTCGGGTTTGGGATATCCTCACTTCATCACTTGCCTTCCTGGGTTTGGGAAATCCATTTTGCCTCTCATCTGATTATACTGCTTTGTCATCATGACCTCTGATCCCATGTTGAGTCAAATGTTGCCAAACTCTGGAGTTGTATCGCCGATATGTTCAAGAGAAGTCCTATATGCAGTTTTTACCACTTATACACTTTCCAACCTTTCTTCCACAGCCCTGAATCAAACTTACATACTCTACCATATCCTTTGTTTCGTTTCGATGATGTGGGATACCTTATGGCCCTCCTTTGACAGATCGCGTCCTTTCGACTTCAGCTCATTATCCAGGAAGATGATCTAGAAACTCCCTTCCAGTACCTTGGAGCTTCCATGCCTCAATGGCAAGTTCTTCACATTCCACGACAGGTTTACATCATTGGCCTTATATCGAATGATTCTACGGGTGTTCAACTTCAGCTTCATTATTCACACTCATGGATTGTGTTGATTGTACCTTGAGAGCCAATGTCATTATTGGTTTCTTCTCTTGTTCTGTTAACAGTTTACATCATTGATCAATAATCAAGTGGTTTTATATCATGTTCGACTTTGACACGTGTATTAGTATGCTAAAATTTGCACATTGATCAAATCGAGACAGAGCTCAAGATCTTGGGTTCCATCTAATAAAACCCAAGTTGCATGGAGTTGTGAGTTATTTGTGATTGTACACATGATTATACGGATGGTTGTGACCATACCGTGGGTCCATATATATGATCCTTTCTATTCGGGTGGTTGGGTCCATACCGTGGATCTATGCACATGATCCCTTCTATTCAGATGGTTGCACCCTTGTCGTGGATTCATGTATTATTATATGCCTATTCATGTATCATTAGGCATGTTTATATCATAGATGTCAAATATGTATATGTATATGCTTGATTTGCAGGTCTCCTGACAATGTTTTCCTAGTCCTTGCCTTGACTTGTAAAGCATTTCACTCATCACGCCATGTTTTGCCTTCATGCTTTAGGGGGCATCTGTTACACAGTATTTTGTCACACTTCTTGTTTCACATCCCAAAGTGCCAAAATGTTGACAATTGCGGAATGTATTCATCATGAGACACATACTGAAACATCCCTGAAGAATGGAAGAAAAACTGCCTTGAGTCAATTCTGGAGAAGGTTGACTGAAACCCTAAATTTCAAGACCAACACTCTTTGCTCCACTGCCTGTCTGTGTTGATGGCAAGATGTAGTTCTTTGGCATAGCGTTGTGACAGCGGGTTTTGATATGAGAACCCGCACTGAACCTCTTCTGGCAGGTTTTCTCAAAATGGAGGAGAAGCTTCGTATGTTGGAAACTTCGAGAAACAGTGAGCTGGATGTTGTTGGGTAGAGATATGGACGAGCTCTCCCATTTGGAGCTCTTGATCCTACCTTTAAGGGCCTTCCCCTTGATATGTGAACCTTCCTCCCTCTTTTATGGATCCCTAACTCCCTCTCCCTTCCTATAAATCAAATCCCTTCCATCCCCAAATGGTTGGTCATTTATTGCCTGCATTCCTATGCTGAGATTATGCCTAAATGTTGCCCATCTAACTTGGAGAAGGAGTGCTTGAAGAGTCTTGGATTGGACTTGTACATCCACCAAAACGAGGTCTCCAACATCAAGGAAATGGTTGTATGCTTCCCTTTTATATTCATTAATATATACATCTGATGTTAATGTCTAAATATTTATGCATTTAGCTTGATACTCCTTTATCTATCAAGTAGTTTATGTTTGATATATCCTATGTATGCTCTTGTATCTTGTATTATCTTTTGATCTCTTTCACAGGTACTCAGACGTAAGGAACAAGAAAGGAGCGAGTCTGAAAGCTACGGGATCGAAACCATCAACAAAGTATTGAGCAATTAACATCAAAGCAAGGTAGGTTTCTCCCTCTCCTAGCATTTTTAAACATAAGCTAGGAAATTCTGCATTAGTTTGTTTAGTTTGTTGCTAGACCCACTCATTGGGCTAGAGAGATCGCCTCTATCCGCAGAGGGGATTTATCTTCACAACAGGTTCCATGACAAAACCAACCAGTTTGATACCAAATAGGTGGCACTGACCAATTCCACCAATTTTGGTCTGATTCCAATAACATTGTTTTGGTTTCATGGTGATGATCCCTTTATTGCATTGTTTTAAAAGTACTAACTATTCATAAAAAATTAACATATTTAACAAAAAAAAATTCTAGAAACAATTTCAATTTAAAACACAACTCTCATAGAAAATAGGAAAATAAAGATGGTCTAATTTTTATGGTTTCAAGTCTTTCCAATTTGATTGGTACATAGGAATTGTTGGAATATGGTTTTTAGGATATTTTATTAAGCTCTACCTTTGTCTCGGTGAAACATGATGATGGCCCATTTGTCATGTTCTTTATTTAAGATATTTTAAAAATGCAAAAATTCTAAAACTATTTCAATTTCAAATGTGATTTTTGTAAAAAATAAAAATAAAAAATAAAAAATTAATTAATTACTTAAATAATCCATCTTAATTTTTGTAATAAAAAGAATCATGGTAATATTTATGCCTTTGTTCTAAGGGAAAAAAAATATTAAGTAATTTTTTCATTGATAATATCCATTTATTTTAAGCAAAATAAATTTGATTTTTCATTTTCCCCCATTGGGGGTTTAGGGTTAGGGTTTAGGGTCTAGAAATAGTTTCAATTTAGAACACAACTCTCATAGAAAATAGGAAAATAAAGATGGTCTAATTTTTATGGTTTCAAGTCTTTCCAATTGATTGGTAGATAGGAATTGTTGGAATATGGTTTTTAAGATATTTTATCAAGCTCTACCTTTGTCTTGCTGAAACATGATGACAACCCATTTATCATGTTCTTTATTTAAGATATTTTAAAAATGAAAAACTTCTAAAATTGTTTCAATTTCAAATGTGATTTTTGTAAGAAATAAAAATAAAATTAATTAATTAATTAAAAAATCCATGTTAATTTTTATAATAAAAAAGAATCATTGTAATATTTATGTCTTCGTTCGAAGGGGAAAAAATATTAAGTAATTTTTTCATTCATAATATTCATTTATTATAAGAAAAATAAATTTGATTTATCATTTTTCCCCATTGGGGGTGACGAACATTGAAAGTATACTAGATTGGGGCATTAATCTCCCAAGCTTATTTAAGCAAGAATAATCCAAAGCTTTTTTGGGAGGAACTGCAACCAAGGAAGAAGCAAATTGAAAATAATATTAAAGCGAATCAATGGTTTGATTATGCAAGGCAACTCTATGAGAAAGAATCTGAGGCAGAGTCCCCCCAGGATCAACACAAATTCAAAGCTCTTCACATTACAGGAGGTGGAGAATGGAATTAAGAAGCTGGAAACAGGAAAGGCAAAGGACTTGGTTCAACTTCAAGCAGAGTATCTAAAATGGGGAATGAACGCTCTTGCACCGCACATCATGAAAATATTCAACAACATCATTCAGAAAGGATTCCCAAGAGACTGGACAACTAGCCTAGCAATACCCCTTTTTAAAAGAAAAGAGGGCAAGAGGACAAGTGGGTTTTAGGCCGAAATATTCTACAGTGGATCATGGCATCACGTTGAGACACATTGTTGAAAAGTTTTGGGAGGACAAAGAAGAAGTATTTTGCTGCTTTGTTGACTTCAAAAAAGAATTTGACATAGTCCCTAGGGGTAAGTTGTGGCGTAGAATGGAAGAACTTGAAATTCCTGTGCATTATAGAGCCACTATCCATAGACTTTATGAAGAAGTGAAAGTCAAAATTAGAACCTTAGCAGGTATTTCAAAAATATTTAGAAGTGACATTGGAGTCAAGCAAGGTTGCCCTCTATCCCCCACTCTTTTTGGTCTATATATTGATAAATTGGAAGAGTGGCTAAATCTGCAAGGTGGAGATGGTGTTCGGTTGGGGGAGTTTGTGATAAAGCTTCTTTTATATGCTGATGATATTGTATTGATTTCTAAATCGGCCCATGGATTGCAAAGGCACTTATATGCCCTTGAGCATTTTTGTAGAGCAGTGGGGATGCAAGTCAATACTAGCAAGACCAAAATAATGATTTTTTCTAATAAAAGGAAGCATAGCTAGCATACTTTCTTCTTTGAAGACAACATTCTTGAAGAATTAAAGGAGTACAAGTACCTTGGGATTGATTTCAACAACAAACTCAATTGGGAGGATTGTGGAAAGAAGAGAATTTTAGGAGGGTAGAAAGCATTATATGCTCTTCAAAACAGATGTAGAGAGGCAGAGTTATGGGATTGGAAAACAATTAAAGTGTTTTTTGGACTCCTAGTTTATCCAATGATGTTATATGGGTGTGAATTGTGGGCTAGCAGCACTCCCATCTCAAAATGGGAACAAATTGAGAAAATCCAAAAACGCTTGATCATGAGCAAGTTCAAACTAAAAAGTTCAGTACCTTATGAGATAATGCTGAGTGAAACAGGAGCAACTTCCATTGAAGCAATTGCTATGGTGCGGCTCATAAGATACCTAAAAAGAATTGAACAAATGAGATTAGGTAGATGGCCTAATGTTATCTTCAATGAAGGCATCAGTGAAAGAAAGAAAACATGGATGAAACAAAACTACACATGGATGCAAAAATGGGATATCTACCTCAATGTTTGTCCCACAAATAGCAAGGAGCTAAAGGATTTTGTTATGGAGAAGTTTCGTAAAAAGGTACGGGAAAAGAATTGGGTAGAAAGAAGAAATATTACATTGAGGAATTCAACCCTATGTGTGATTTACAACAAAAATAGTTCATTGGAGCTAGCATTTTGTGGAGGAAAAGGGTTCTTATTGCTCAATTAAAGACCAACTCACATCAACTTCGGTGTGAAACAGAACAGTGGAAAAGAACTAAAGAAGCTTGGGAAGAAAGGGTGTGCACATTTTGCATGTCAAGGGCTATGGAATCGGAAAAACATTTCAAATTGGAATGTGATGCAAGACATCAGAGAAATTTATGAGAACATGTTAGCATTAGTTTCTTGGCATTGTCTTTTTAGCGAGGAGATTGTTGGAAGGTTGGGTCAGATCATCATCAATTTGAATCGGAAAAGGACTGAATTGAAAAGAGCGAAAAATAGGGAACTGATGGTATCATAGACTATTTTTTAGTCTCGTGGAACTTAAAATATCATATCATATCATATCCCTCCCATGCGACAATGATGAAGGTTAAGCGTGTAAGGTATGTAGGGCCCAGTGGCCTACGGGGAATGGTTTGGAGATAGCAAGGGTTATAATCCCAATGGCGATGGCATTTGAAATTATTTGCAACACCTAGGAGATGAGAGTTTGGATTCTTGGCGAAATTATGTGTGTGGTTCATTCGGGGCCTCTCTAGAGAGCAAAGCTCGGATCCTAACTGGTGGAGGCGAACGGTTGTGGCTACTGAATGGTTTTATGAAGGTGCCCTACATGCATTAGTTTCTGAGGTTATAATTTGGGACCTTGGTTTGATTGATGCTTGGCAGGTGACATTCTCTAGAAGTTAGGCTCATGGATTTGGAATGTCTAATGCGAGGCCCATCTCGTGCTCCAGGAGTAGCGGAGTTGTGGGTGATGGAGAAGGGGATAGCTCATACTTGAAGGTAATTTAGACCCTTTTGTGTGATGTAGGGTTTGTTGTGAATAGGTAGCATGAGCAATGGGATAAGGGGCCATTCTCCTCTTGTGGCTGGCCTGAGCGAGTGTTTTTTCTATGTTTCTTTTTTTGTAGTCTTGAGTGGCTATGTAGATGCTCTAGACCAAGAGTGGTTGGGATTGAGGTGTCTTTAAGTTCCCTCTTATTTCTGAGTTGTTGCGAGAATTGAGTTGGGATGGGACTGAGTAGTGCATTTTCATGGAGGATGCAATTGAATTATGTTTGGGGACCTTGAGCGGGGTTTTCAATGGGGTATTTAATGAGCAGGTTCGACCTTGGCTACTTCGGCACCTAAAAGTAGTCGATAATGGTATAAACAGGAGTGGAGCGGAGCCTATTGGCAGACGAGTGAGTATCATGTTGAATTGGTGGGGGAGGAGGGGTAAATATGTACCCTCGACGAAGGTGTGCGTGGGCGACAAGGGTGCAGGGAGTAGTGCATTAACCTGGTGGCGCGGCTCGGAGTTGAGTTCCAATGTGTCTGGCCACCTCATGTAGCATTAGTGAGGTAGGTCGCGGCAAGGTGGCGACCAAAGGGGACAGGGGAACCGTCCACATGTGGTGCAACCTATAGACGAGGGTGAGTTGGAGCAACTGGTTGGTGGCTCCCCTGTGCCGGAGGACCTACCCCTCATTTCGATTCCCTTAACCAGGGATAAGTAAACCAACAGTCTCGGGATCAACAAAACGACAGGAATGAAATTATCAACTTTCTCACTAATATTCAACTCAATCAGTGGCACATTCTTGATTGCCAGGACTCCCTTCGCAAAGGCCAGAAGAGGCTCCAAGATCGGATGGACAGCTTCAAAGGTCACATCGTCGATATGGAATCTCATGTTCACAATCATTTTCGCAGGGAGATAATGCTGATCAAGGTCCTGATAATGTTAATGTGTAATAAAGAGAGCGGTTTTTTTTTTTTGATTTGAGCCTTTTGGGCCATCGACATGTGGTCCTATAGCTTTATTTTGTTGATATTGAGGTTCTTTTAATTGTACTTGAAGGCCAACAAATCTGGTTGAAGTGAGACCTTAGTTATCTAGAAGAGGTTTTCCCATGATGTATCATTTTCAAGAATTAATAGAAATATTGACTTACAAAAAAAATGAGTTATCATTTTTTATAATAAAAAGGGAAAATAGTCAACACGGGGTAGACTTGAAAGTTTGGGTGTTGCAGATGAGATTTTCAGAAGCGAGAGCGCGTGAGCAGCGAAACCTAAGAGCGCGAGGATCTGCAGCTACTGGCGTTCCTCATACTCGGCCTTGAGGCCTCTTCGATCTGGGCCTTGGCCGCTGCCATGGCCCAACCAGACCTTTCCCAAGGGGACTCTGAGAAAGCCTTCTCAGATCTGGTTAAGTCCCTTCCCCCTCCTCGACCTAAACCTGCAACATCGAAATTTGTCAAGAAACTGGACATACTTCAGGAAGTTCAGCTGCCACCAACCCTTCCTCGAATGGCAGCCTTATCTCTAGCCGAAAAAGGACTCATAGGTCAATTCACGGGCTTATGGCCCTCGCCGAGAACAGTACAAAGATGGGTGGAGCGGAACTAGTCTGATAAGATCCCAGGGAAAATCTCAATTCGATTCTGTGGAAAAGGCTACTACACCTTCCACTTCGAATCCAAAGCGGACAAGGATCTCATCTTTAGAAATGGCCCCTACTTTATGGACTCCCGGGGCCTTTATCTTAACAAATGGACTCCTAATTTTGATCCGGAGTTGGACATTCCCAACGCGGTCCCAGTATGGGTTCGTCTTCCTCACCTGCCTCTGCATTGCTGGGGAGATGATTCAGTCAAAGCAATAGGGAATGTGGTAGGGAAATACATCGACAGAAGCAAACCTAAGGACAACATGCAGGCCTGTGCAAGGATATGCATGGAAGTGGATCTAGGAAAAGGATTGTCGGAATCCATCAAGCTCAAGGTGGATGACTGGAGTCACATACAACAGCTGGACTACGAGCAGATCCCTTTCAAATGCAAGGTATGTCATGAATATGGGCATTTCGCTAATAGGTGCACTAAGGTAACTAATCTTGAAACTAAAGATCAAGGTGGGCGTTGGGAGACTGTCAAAAAAAAGAAATCAAACCCTCCTTCCAAACCTAACTCAAACTCTGAAATGTCTGGATCATCCTCTCAGCGCCCTCCTTCCCCATCCTCTATCCCTTCAGGCCTATCCCAAGATCCACCCATTCCATCATCCTCCAACCCCTTTCTGGTTGTCACAACAGAAGACTCTCTGCCAGATCCGCCCTCATCGGACCTTCCAGAACCACCTCTGATTCCCTTGCTCCCCTCTCAACCCTCTATAGAGGCCCCCCCTTCCAGAACCACCAGAAGCTCCTCTAAAGAAATTGGCTCCTCAAGTGACTTCCATAAAAAGCCGGGCCCAGGAAGGAAATCAGCAAAACAACATCGAGAACAAAGTACTCAGAAGGACATAGCCCTTGGTTTCCAAACTCCAATGGAATCCTTCATAACAGGACATCAGGACAAAGATACAGCAGGGAAAGACCCCGAGAGGCGAGCACCTCCCCGACTGAACGCCTCATGATGAAAGTCCTCTCCTGGAACAACAGGGGTTTGGGGCACCCCTCCAAAATAACAGCCCTGAGAGACCTTCTTTACAATGAAAGACCTGAAATTATGTTGGTCCAAGAGACCAAACAAAATCAGCAAGAAAAGCAAAATATCATTGATGCCCAAAGGCAATATTTAGGTACTGTCAGTAGCTCCAGAAGAGCATCAGGAGGAATAGTAACTATTTGGAACAGCTAGCAATGGAACTGTGATTCAACCACAATCAATCAAAATTGGATTAGGACCAAATTGGTCAACAAGAAGGAGAACCGATATCTCATTATATATAACGTCTACATACCCAACCAATACAGGGAAAAGGAGCTGTGCTGGAAGGAACTAAAGGAAAGTATTGACAGCGAAAACACTTCCAACATCATAATGGCTAGAGACTTTAATCTAATTCTCCATGCGAATGAAAAAAGAGGCGGAAATTTCATGCATGATCCCTTCAGAAGCCAGCTGGAGGAAATAATGCAGCAGAATGAAATGGTGGACATCATCCCTAAAAATCGAAAATACACATGGAGCAATCGCAGACTGGGAGCAGGCAATATTATGGAGCGTCTGGATAGATTCTTGGTAAATATATCTCTTCTATCTTCCTTTGTTGTCTATTACTCTAATATTCTCAGTTCCTCCGCATCTGATCACTACCCCATTCTCCTCACGATGGAACCTCACCACCATCTGGGGCCGATCCCCTTCAAGTACAATCCGTTATGGAGACACAATCCTTCAGCTGGAGCAATTATAGAAACAATCTGGAAACATCATGTAGAGGGATCATCCAGCTATATTTGGGAGACAAAAATCAAGAACATTAGAAGAGCGCTCAAATATTGGGCCAAAACTAGTTATCACGAGCCAAAAGAAACAAAAAAAAAATAAAGCAAGACCTAGAAGAAGTACAGACTCAAATAGAAGGCCAAGGACTCTCCCAACAACTCAAAACTCAGGAATGGGATCTTCAGGGACAGCTTATGCATATCAGCAGAGAAGAAGAGATTAAATGGAGGATTAAATCTTGGCAATTATGGCTGAGAGAAGGGGATAAAAATACTTCATATTTCCACAAGCAAGCTACTGCCAGAAGAACAAGGAACAGCGTCAGCGCTATTAATGACAGCGAAAGGCAACAAATATAATAATCAAGAAGATATCAAGAAGGTTGCCTCCTCCCACTTTAGGAGTCTTCTAACTGAGAGCCAAGAAGAGGAGACTATTCAGATTTGCTTCAATATCTTCCTAAAGGCATAACTCAGGAAATAAACAATACATTAAATCGTGAAATTGAAGAGGAAGAGATTAGAAAAGCAATTTGGACATTGCAGCCAGATAAATCGCCTGGGCCTGATGGGTTCCCTATTGGCTTTTATAGGGAATATTGGCAGCTGATTAAAAAGGACCTTGCAAAAATGCTAAGAGGGATACAAAGGAAAGGGAAAATGGGAGGCTTTACCAACTCTACCTTCCTCGCCCTCATCCCCAAAGAAAATCGACCCTCCTCATTCTCCAGGTTTCGGTCAATTTCACTATGCAACTCCTCTTACAAGATATTCACGAAAATCATAGCTACAAGACTTAAGCCACTCCTCCCGTCCTTGATATCTGAAAATCAAGGAGGATTCTTGTCCAATAGACAAATTCACGATTCAATAATCTTGGTCCAAGAAGCCATACATTCCAGTATATCAAGACAAGAGAAAGGATTTGTGCTCAAACTTGATTTGGCTAATGCCTTTGACCGGGTAAGGCACTCCTATTTGTTTGTTGTCCTGAAAAAATGGGCTTCGATTCCTTATTCATCAATACCATAGCTGCCTGTATTTCTAGTCCTTGGATATCCCCTTTGATTAATGGTCGCCCCTGTGAAGCCTTTCAGTCTTCTAGAGGACTAAGACAAGGTTGTCCTCTATCCCCTTACCTCTTTATTCTTATGGCAGAGTCTTTCAGTAGAGCCTTGGATCATAACCGAAAAGTCGGCCTCATAACTAGAATTAAATATGGGAATGGAGTAAAGAACATTAACCATTCTCAATTTTCTGACGATACTCTATTGATTGGAGGGGCCTCAAACACCATAGCAAGACGCTTCAAGAGTCTCCTTGACCAATACATGGACTACTTAGGGGGAGCTGTGAATTTCCACAAAAGTTGTGTGTATGGTTGGAACATCACCAACCAAACAGCCCACAGTATCGCCAACATTTTTGGAGTTACTTACAAAATGAAATGGGATCACTTCTCCTACTTAGGGATGTCGGTGAGTCTGGGGCCTTTAAAAGCAGAGACATGGAATGAAATTATAGACAAAGTCAAAAGGAAAGTCCAGCAATGGGGAACACATTGGCTCAATTCAGCGGGCAGACTTATTCTACTCAAATCAGGTATCTCTTCCCTTCCTCTCTACAGATTTACTCTCTACCAAGCTCCCGCTATCTTTCACCATAAATTGGAAGTCGCCCTCCGAGACTTTATGTGGCAAGGGGGGGGGAAAGAAAAGAATAGATTCAACTTGGTTAATTGGAAGAATGTAATACAATCTCAGGATAGAGGGGGACTTAGAATAAGAGCCCCAAAAATTCTCAATCTGGCTTTCGGGATTAAAATGGCTTGGAGGCTAATCACAGGCCCAACAGCATGGTGGAAACAAGTTATGGAAAGCAAATATATCAACAACTCTAGACAAAGGCTTCTTGAGGACAGTATCCCCAATAGGGACTCCTCCAAAATCTGGCATCTATGCAAGAAAGCTGCCCAAATCCTCAAGCAACACACATCGAAAATCCCTGGGGGAGGGGACAACATCAATTTTGCCACTGACAAGATTATGGGACTTCAGCCTTTGAACACCATTGAAGAAGCTATCCCCATCATTCACCATCTTAACAGCAAAGGTATCCATAGGCTTGGGCAAATCTCGAATTGGGACCCAGACTCTCATGCCTGGACGAGCTGGGCCTTTCCGGAAATCCCAGCATCCCTGGAAGCTAGCTTCAACGCCTTCAAAGCACACCTTCACAACAGAGCTCCAGTCAAAAAAGTTGCAATTGATGGCCTCTGGTGGGACCCCTCAAAATCAACCTATACCATAAAGTCAGGCCACCATCATATTTGCAATGGCATCTATCAGATACCCCTGTGGAATCATTGGAAAATAATTTGGAAATCAGAGGTCATACCAAAAATAAAATTCTTCACATGGTTACTATTAAAAGGCAAAGTCCTTACTGCAGATAACCTAAGCAAGAGAGGGATCAATGGCCCATCTAGATGTCCTAACTGTTGCACAGCTGAGGAAACAATGTTCCACCTATTCATAGATTGTCCCTTCGCCAGAAGATGTTGGACAAAAATGTCTTCCCTGGGCAATATAGCCTGGCAACCTCAGCAAAACATAGCCAAGGCAATGTATGCGTGGAAGAAAAGCTGCCCTTGGAGAGAAAAGCGGAGCAGACTTGTGAAACGAGTATGGGACTCTATCCCACACACTCTGATATGGAGAATATGGCTGTCCAGGAACAAAAAAATCTTCCAAGATAAAGAGCCCAACGCTCGAATTACATGCAACAAAGCACACATTCTGGCTCAGGAGGCAATAGCAGTTAAATACACAGGGAAAATCCAAGCAAAGGATTACACAGTGGAGGAAAGAACTGTCATAAGTTACATTCTGGAAAGGCAAGATCAAAAGCAGTGGAACTCAGTGATAGACAGACCTCAGCACACTCAAATGAAAGATTGGGAAATCAGACTCTCAGCTCAGGAATTTGAGAGTTGGATTCAGAACAGCGAATACAAAACTCTCTATTTTGATGGAGCCTCAAAATCGAACCCAGGCCAAGCAGGAGCGGGAGGATTAATTATGGATGAAACAGGGGACAACATATGCAGTTACGAATGGAGTCTAGGGGAAAGAACCAATAACAATGCCGAGGCACTAGCCTTATATCAAGGACTTCTCCAACTAAAAAAGCTGGGAATTAAAAGAGCCATGATATTTGGGGATTCTGCAATAATAATCCGCTTAATGGTCCAAAAACAGAGCTCTCCTAATTGTAATCTCCAACAGATCATAAACCGCATCAAAATATCCCTTCAAAACTTTGAAGATCTTCAGTTCTACCATGTTCTTCGAACCTTAAACAAGCAGGCAGACATAAGAGCAAATAATGCTTGTGGAAGGCCAGCGGGCGCAATAAGATGCAACACCGTTGATAGTTTTCACCCTATCCCATGAATAAATATCAAATGTTCAACGCCTTGCACAGCTCAGTCAATCAAGCGTGCAAAGGTAAAAGGCGCCTGATGAACAGGATGCCTCCCTGCAATCTCAGATTTGAAAAGCAAATACTCTCGATCCCAAGCAGCAACAATCACTTCAACGCTGGCACTAGTAGATTTGAATCAGAGATGAGGGATTTTGTTCAGGTTCACACTCCTCTCGTGACTATGGCTCCCCCTTATCTCAGCCCGCTCCAGCTTATAAAACCTCCTCACTGCTCTCTTTTTAGCACTCACTGTCATTCTCTTGGCAACAAAGGCTCTGCAAGGAAGAGCCTCACGGAAGCGCGCGAGTCTTCTCAGAGCGGTCTAAAGGCACCCTTATCAACTCGGCACGCATCTTCTCTGGTATTGCTCCCTCAAAGTCTTGTTCGTTTTATGCTAACCAGGTTTATTGTCTTACTCAGGTCTCTTGAATCTTGGAACTGTGTAGCTGCCGACCCTCTAGCTCATCTCCCAGCGCTCCCGTCTCTCTTCCCTCTGCAGCAAGTTCCCTCAAGTGCCATAGCTCCCATTGCTGAAAATCTCTGTCGCCTCTCCATCTTGAGTATTCACCAAATAGAAAAAACTAAGTGGATAACTCACGCTATTTTTTCTTTTAACACTCCCGCCCCCCTCAATAATCTTTTCAAACCTGACATTCCTCTTCATAACGCCCCCAAATCTCTCACCTACCACACTCTTACCTACCGCGCCTCTACCTACCGCACCCCCCCATCAAAAATGGCACGTAGCGAGGATTGCCTGCACTGTGCAGACTTTCAGGCCAAGTTGGAGGAGATTAGGACACAACAGACTGTCCTGGACGAGAAGCAAAGGCTCTTGGAAACAAGAATCGAAGAACAAAGTCGCCGACTTGAAGAGCAGAACCGAAGAATCGAAGATCAAAACCGCCTCATGAATGACATATACAAGGCGGAGATCCAGTTGTTTATGCATAGAGCATCCTCCCTTCAAGAGCAATTCCGGCAGCTCACTAATCGTTGTGCGCATGCGGAAGAATCCATTTCAATCCTCAAGTACATGATGGACAAGAGGAATGTAGTGGCCACCAGCTCATCTAGCGTCAAGCAGGAAGTAAGAGATGACCAGCCGGAAGAATCTACAACGAGACACATCCAGCACATTATGATAGATTAAATGTTTTGTAAATGTATTTTTTTGTTATTTACGTTTATAAGAAGCTACAGCAGCAAAGTATTAGGCAATAGCAAGACTAGCAAAGCAAGGATCAAGGAGGTAGCACTGTTTTGTAAACTCCTTGATCAGGACAGCCAATGGCATATCACGTATCTGAGAAGACAGAAATTTTGTAACTCTTTCAGAATCTAATATAGCATCCGAACTTTTCAAAAAAAAAAAAAAAAAAAGGGAAAATAGTCCGTGAGGGGTAGCTCAATTGGAGATCAAAGAGATATGAAATTGTATAAACTAAGAGATCCAAGGTTCAATCCCCTAGAAATAACCCTGTCTACAGAGAGGAGAACAGGTCATAGGCTGAGAGGTATAGTGGTAGCAGTCGGAATCGACCCCATGTCATGCGAGTACGAGAGCAACCCAATTGTCCATTTCTCTTGTTACAAAAAAAGGAAAATAACCATGATGATTTTTATGCCTTTTGTTTGAAGGAAAAAATCAATGTGGAAAAAGTCAAAGTCGGGATTAATTCAGCAAGGGTCCAAAAGTTGAAAAACTCGTTAAAGTCATGAGTTTTTTGAAAAAGTCGGCAAAATTAAAAAAACACAAAATATTCATTTTTATTTTTATTTTTTTTAACATCTAGAGTCGAAATCATAGTTTAGAGGTGTTTTCAGTGTTTTACTACAATGTCATTCTTTACATGTGAATTCGATCACTAATAGCATGTTACACTCTTGCAGTCTGCATTCTAAGTGCATTTTATCACCAATGTTTTTCATCATTATCCACAAAAAATATTATCATAACAATGTTGACTCTTGGGAATGTTCTTCAGCTATTTACACTTCCTTGCTTGCTAGTCTGGATCCTCCTTGTCCCCTTGCTCTTATGTCTCACAATCATGCTCGTCGAGGTAGGTATACACTTCTTTTTCATAGTCTTCTCAGTTTCTTATAACAGCGTTCTGACAGCTTAGCCTCTGGCTAATGTCTCTTCTTTATATTTTTTTGCACATCTCATATAGATCCCTATTGTTTTGTAGACATACCATCCAGCAAGAGAAAACCAATAATAGTCGTATATGTTTCAACATTCAACAGAATATAGCAACTAAGCAATTAATTTTCTCAGTAACAACAACCAACTACAATGCTCGAAATTAAGATTCAACAACAAAACAAATTGCATAGCACAACGTTATCATCAAATTTCTAGGGCTATGTTTGAAAGATTCCACTCTTTGCCTTGAGATTAAACAGCAGAAAATTATATCATTTTCGCCTTTGCGGCCTCTTTATCTGCGGCCTGGGAGGGAGGTCGACTTTTTGGGTCGACTCCCGATTAAATCGGGAGTATAACAATTAAATCGCGATTTTTTTCCTTTCTGAAAAAGTCGCCAAAAAGTCGAGGGATTAAATCGCTTAGTTAAAAAAATCGCATTTTTAGGATTAAATCGCGATTTTTTGCAGACTTTTTCCACACTGGAAAAAATATTAAGTAAAATTTTATTTACTATTATTCATTTATTACCAAGCTAGATCTATCTTAACTCTGGATCTACCAAGCGCTTATAAGGATCAAATATATTTTCACTTGAAAGATGTTTGCATCTCAAGAGATTTGATACCTCTCGATGCTTGGTAGATCCGAAGATGGATCTAGGCTAGTTTAATTATTTTAATGTAATTTGACAGTGAAAATGTTTTAGTGATAATTATAATTATTAATTTTTTAATTTTATTTTGTATTTCAATTTTTATGTAATTTGACCGAGTCAAAATGTTACACGGGACACTACATTACAACATCTCTACCACGCTAGGCTAGAGAGCGTCTCTCGACACAATAAGCAAAATTCATTTCTGTAAGCAACTTTTTGTATTTTATTATTTCAATTATACATTAATATTTATATATGAAAAAACGTCAAATTGGATTTATCTTGGGTGGTTGGGAGAAATTGTTTTATTCTCCCCCATCTTCAATTCCTACAAGTGACATATTCATGTTGAATATATTGTTGTTAAAGGTCATTGAGCCTTGGAAAAGAGACAAGTAAATAAGTAAACAAAGTTTTTGATTGGTTATTAAAATTTTGTATTTCGCAAAAAAAAAAAAAAAAAAAAAAAAAAAAAAAAATTAAATTGGAAATTTAAATCTTAGAAATTAATTCAAGTTTAAAATCATGTTTTCCTTTAATATTTTGATAAATGATCAACCATTTTTTGTTATTTGTTAATATTTAAAATAAATAAATAATTATAATAATGTTCACAAATAAATAAATACACCAATATATCGCACATCATTGTTGAGTATGTTGTCATTGATGTTAAAGCAAGAGCAGGTGCATGAACAGGATCTCGAGCAGGTGCAAGATGTCGAGAAAGTGCAAGATTTCGAGAAGGTGCAGGTTGTTAAACAACTACAGGATGTCGTCATTGATGTCTTCAGTATATTTGTTGTCATGGATGAGATGATGCTTAATGAAACCCTAGCACTATGGCTTGTTTTCCTTCTTGGATAGCACACCCTACATTGGTTGGAGTTTTTGAAGCAGCGTAGCAATGAGTTTGTCTTGGAGACCCTTGCCATTTGATTCTACTTGTCTTTCCGATTTTGTTGATATGTGGAGCATCTTGTGGGCCTTCACGATTTGAGAGATACACTTGATCGAAGTTGAAGGCCCATGCAAGTGGTCCAAAACCCCAATGGGTTGTTGAGGTGGCATCGTACTATTAGTTTGAATGATGTGAAAAAGAAGATCATCTTATTGAAGTAATGATGTGGCATCTTAGTATTAGTTGATGTGGCAGTTCACTATGGCACATATAGGACTTTTATTTGAAGGATATTAAGGGGATTAAATTTAATTTTGATGCGATTAATTTTAATTTGGTATAGTCCAAATTTTGGAGGCAATATTTAGGATTTGAAATTTGAATTTAGAATGATCCTTTGCCTCCAAAAGGTGATGTTGGCTTGCCTCTTCGTGGGTCCTTTCAGCATCTATAAAAGAGCACCATCCCTCATCACCTAGATTATGGATCAATGGCACATTTCTTGTGATATCTGAAGTCTTCAACCCTAAGAGGGGATGGAATTTGGCGGGTGAGTCTGTTTTGAAATTCCAACCTTGACCCTAAGGAGCATCACAGACTGGACGTGACAGTATTTCAAGGGATCTAGGTTATGACAAAGGTTCCAAGTTATGTCCTCTTTCTATGTGTAGGGTATAATCTTTGTAAACTCATATCCAGCCAAAAAAAAATTAGATTTTTTTATTAAAGTATTAACATTTTAAGACTATCATCTATACTTGTAATTATAAGGAAGATGACCTTCTGGAGTGATTCAAAGAGGACGAAAGTTTGTGCATCTCTGAAGACTATGTCTAGGACTTGTGGCTTGGCTTAACACTGTGCACACGTACATTAAAATAAAGTTTGATCACGCATACTAAACTTTGCATAAGCAAAGACCCTTGCCCTATCCAAAGGATATATCTGTGATCAAAATTGCTTTGAAGGTTTGCGACTTGGTTGTATTTTGAATCGATGCAATGAAGCCTTAACGTTGGGCTAATTTTTGAAGCACATTTGAAGATGTAAATTATTCAGGCATTTATATCCGGAGCATATGTGTAGCGCCCTAGCGCAGCAGCCCAGGCGCGCGCCCTCCACGAAGTGAAAATCGACTAAGTATGAGAAGTGCACTCCACTCATGCGACGAGTTGGACGCGCGAATAAGGATGAACGCTCGTGAGTTTATACGACGAGTTGGACATGCCAACCGGTGAGCCGACGTTATGCTTGGTGGGCGGTCGCGCACGATGGGTGGGCCAACCCTACGACAAAGCGTTAGCGTGTGGAGGCAGAGGAAGAGTTTGGCAGGTCGGCTGGACGGATAGCCCCTCCAACGACGGGTATAAACCATGGCGAAGTTTGGTGGAATCAAACATCAATCAATCGATCAACACATCAAACACTCTCATCGCTCAAGCGCACAGTCTAAGTGCGACGGTTGAGGAGGAGACCCGCAGGTCGCATCGGAGATGCGCCCGCAGGTCGGGCAGCAGGTGTAACGGTGCGGGAGTTCGGTTGGACAGCGCGGAGGTATCGTGGTGCAAGCGCACCCGTCCGTCGGGTGAACGACCGGGCGTGGGCAAGGCGATCCGCCCGCCCACCATCGTGCAGCGCGGGTGAACGCAAATAGGCGTCGGGCGATTGGATTGCGTCGGGCGCGTTTGGGTGGAAACGTCGGCACGGTTGGTTGGTGATACGCCGGGCGCGTTTGGGTGTGAGCGCCGGCACGGTGGCACGGTGAACGTCGGGCGCGGTGGTAACACTATATTGCAGCGCGGTTGTGGGATTCGGGCGTGCACGTTGGCACGGCGCGCCCGTCGTTCGGACAAAACGTTGGACTCGGTTGTGGTTCGGGCAGACCACCGTGCGCTCTTGCACGGGCGGGCGCCCACCCGGTTGTAAACGCCGTTCGAGCTAAGTCTCCCGGTCATTTGTAAATTATCAATAATATAATAAAAGAATTTTTATTATATGCATTGTTGTTCTTGGATTATGTTTATCATAATGTTATAATGTTATTCCGCACATTGTAATTTAATAAGTGAAGATTTAATAAAAGTGAAGGCGTAGTTCGTAAAACGCTCAACCATGGAAACGATGAGTCGTTTAGGCAGTGCCGCACCCGCTCAACTTAAGAAAAAAAGAGTTGGGGGCGTGAGAGGTGGTATCAGAGCAGGTTCACAGGTGGTTGAAGCTGCGGTTGACATTGATGATAAACGACGAGAACGGAAATGTATGCAAGTTATGGAGAAATCATGGATGAACAGTCTGGGTTTCATAGACTTGGTGGTCCATGGGAAGACCACTCAAGCTCTTGTGGACACAGGGGCCACCCATAACTTCATGACGACACGGTTGGCTAGAGCTGTTGGACTGACGATCCTTCCATCCAACATGGAGGTCAAGGCAGTGAACTCTAAGGCCAAGGTGACGGGTTTGGCACACGAAGTGTCGGTGCAGATAGGAGACTGGACGGGTCAGTTGGACTTCACAGTGATGGAGATGAACGACTTCGACGTGATACTTGGACAAGATTTCTTGAAGGGAAACAAGGCTATTGTTGTCCCCTTCTGTGATGAGGTGGTGCTGGTTGGATAGACACGGACTTAGACTTTGCCCACACATAGGCAAAGAAGGGAGGTCAATGTGCAGCATGTTTCTGCACTAAGTTTGGAGAGAGCCATGAAGGAATCAGACGTGGAGACATATGCGGTGATGTTCAAAGGAGTCGACGGTGATGAAGTGGGGACGCCTATTTCAGCTGAGATTTCTGATGTGCTTACCAAATATGCAGATTTGATGCCTGATGAGCTTCCAAAGAAGCTTCCACCAAGGCGTGCGGTGGACCACAGCATTGAGCTTGAACCAGGGAAGGAACCCCCGGCTAAGGCACCTTATCGGTTGTCAGGACCTGAGTTGGAGGAATTGAAACGGAAGCTAAAGGAGTTAGCTGATGCAGGTTTCATTAGACCTTCAAGGCCCCCATATGGAGCTCCAATATTATTCCAGCGAAAGAAGGATAGCAATGAGCTAAGGATGTGCTGTGACTACCGTGCATTGAACAAGCAGACGGTGAGAAACAGGTATCCTTTGCCATTGGCTGTTGATTGCTTCAACAAGCTTGCGAAGGCCCGAGTGTTTTCCAAGCTAGACTTGAGGCATCGTTACTATCAGGTGCGGATTGCCGAAGGAGACGAGAAGAAGACCGCAATCGTAACAAGGTATGGCAGTTTTGAGTTCCTTGTTATGCCGTTTGGGTTATGCAACGCTCCTGCGACATTTTGTACTTTGATGAATGATGTCCTATGACTGTACTTGGACTCGTTCATTGTGGTATACCTAGATGATATAGTGGTTTACAGTGATAACATGGAGGATCATAAGAAGCACTTGGCGATGGTTTTCGAGGCACTGAGGGAGAATCAGTGGTTCCTGAAAAAGTCTAAATGTGTGTTTGCTCAGACAGAGATACCGTTCCTTGGGCACATCGTTGGACAGGGGTACATATGGATGGAGCCGAGCAGGGTGAAGGCTATCGAAGACTGGGTTGAACCGAAGAATGTCCATGATATGAGGGTGTTCTTGGGCATGACCAACTACCAACGGAAGTTCGTAGAAGGTTACTCCAAAGTAACATTGGCACTGACAGACCTACTGAAAAAGGACAAGAAGTGGTGTTGAACGGAGAAATGTCAAAAGGCATTTGATGAGTTGAAGAGAAGGATGGTTATAGCACCGATACTGAAGTTACCTGACTTCGGGAGACCGTTCGAGGTGCACACAGATGCTTCAGATTTTTCCATAGGAGGAGTTCTTATGCAGGATGGGCATCCGGTGGCCTATGAGAGTCGAAAGTTGCAGGATAGAGAGCGGAGGTATCCGGTTCATGAGAAGGAGATGACTGCGATCATCCATTGTCTTCACATATGGAGGCACTACTTGATTGGGAAGCCTTTTGTTGTCAAGACTGACAACGTTGCAGCTAGTTATTTTGCATCACAACCGAAGCTTTCTGCAAAGCAAGCTCGTTGGCAGGACTTCTTAGCAGAGTTCGACATGTCTATTGAGTATAGACCGGGTAGACACAATGCGTTAACAGATGCCCTTAGCAGAAAGGGACAACTTGCACCATTGGAGGGAGAAGACCGGGCAGCAAGGAGTAGAATTCGGATTCAAATGTCAGAAGAGATGCAAAACAAACTGAAGGAAAGTGTGGAGACCGATACTTTAGCGCAGAATATAATGAAGCAGATAAAGGAGGGAAAGACACGCAGGTTCTTTCTACGAGACGGTTACTTGTTCTTTGGGAGCCGACTCTATGTTCCAAAGACATCTGGTCTTAGGAGGCACCTCTTGAAGGAGTGCCACGATTCTCCATGGGCTGGCCATCCAGGGCAGTGTCGTTCTTTGGCATTGTTGGAGAGAGGGTTCTTTTGGGAGAAGATGAGGGAGGAAATGGAGGAGTATGTGCACACATGCATCATTTGTCAGCAAGACAAATCGGACCATCAAAGGCAAGGAGGACTGTTACATCCTTTACCTATTCCAGAGAGGCCATGGATGAGTGTCTCTATGGACTTCATTGTCTCACTACCGCAGGTTCAGGGGTATAATGGGATTATGGTCGTTGTCGATCATTTTTCCAAGTATGCTGTCTTCGTTCTGACGAAGGTACCATGTGGAGCTGAGCGTACTGCTGAGCTGTTCTTCAAGAACGTGGTGAAGTATTGGGGGATGCCGTTAAGTATCGTGTGTGATAGAGATACACGATTTACAGGGAGATTTTGGACGACGTTGTTCAAGTTAGTTGGGACAGAGTTGATGATGAGTTCGAGCTACCATCCGCAGACAAATGGACAGACCGAGCGTATCAACGCATTGCTGGAGGACTATTTGAGACATTATATCACGGCTGATCAGAAGAATTGGCCTGGACTCTTGGATATTGCTCAGTTTAGCTACAATATTCAAAAGAGTTCTTCGACGGGGTACAGTCCATTTGAGTTGGTGAATAGACAGATGCCGGTTGCTCCGCACACCGTTGAAACTACAGGTCGTATGAGGAGTCCTCATGCGAAGAAGTTCATGAAGGCTTGGGAAGAGACCTTGGAGTTGGCACGGTTGCGCTTGCACGATGCTGCAAGGAGAATGAAGAAGCATGCTGATCGGGGAAGACGGGATGTGCAGTTCAGTGTGGGAGATATGGTGTTTCTCAGGATTACCGGAGAGCAGTTTCAGCCAGCCAAGGGGACGGCTGCCAAACTGACACGGAAGTACGAGGGACCTTTTCGTGTGGAGAAATGAGTGGGGGAGGTTGCTTATAAGTTGGAGCTTCCGCACCATATGCACATGAAACATCCAGTTTTTCATGTGAGTCAGTTGAAGAGATGCAGGCTTGATTCAGACCATCCAGAGAGAGCTTAACCGCCGAGAGGACCAGCTGGGATAGTGGACAAACCAGGCTTGGAGTTGGAGAAGATACTGAGTTATCAGACTACAGGTATTGGTTGCCACCAGAAACGGGAGTACCTTGTCAGATGGAAGGGAGCACCGGAAGAAGAGAGTTGGGAATCGGAGGACTCACTGTGGAGATGGAAGAGGAAGATTGCGAGGTTTGAACGAAGAGTACTTAGGCATGCAGGATTGTCGAGGGCGACAATGATTTCCAGTGGGGGAGGATGTAGCGCCCTAGCGCAGGCTCGGGCACACGCCATCCGCGAAGTGAAAATCGACTAAGTATGAGAAGTGCGCTCCACTCATGCGACGAGTTGGACGCGCGAATAAGGATGAACGCTTGTGAGTTTATACGACGAGTTGGACATGCCAACCGGTGAGCCGACGTTATGCTTGGTGGGCGGTCCCGCACGATGGGCGGGCCGACCTTACGACAAAGCGTTAGCGTGTGGAGGCAGAGGACGAATTTCGGCAGGTCGGCTGGACGGACAGCCCCTCCAACGACGGGTATAAACCATGGCAAAGTTTGGTGGAATCAAACATCAATCAATCGATCAACACATCAAACACTCTCATTGCTCAAGCGCACATTCTAAGTGCGACGGTTGAGGAGGAGACCCGCAGGTCGCATCGGAGATGCGCCCGCAGGTCGGGCAGCAGGTGTAACGGTGCGGGAGTTCGATTGGACAACGCGGAGGTATCGTGGTCTCCGCCCGTCGGGTGAACGATCGGGCGTGGGCAAGGCGACCCGCCCGCCCACCATTGTGCAGCGCGGGTGAACGCAAACAGGCGTTGAGTGGTTGGATTGTGTCGGGCGCGTTTGGGTGGAAACGCCAGCACGGTTGGTTGGTGATACGCCGGGCACGTTTGGGTGTGAGCGCCAGCACGGTGGCACGGTGAACGCCAGGCGCGGTGGTAACACTATGTTGCAGCGCGGTTGTGGGAGTCGAGCGTGTGTGTTGGCACGGGGCGCCCGTCGTTCGGACAAAACGTTGGACTCGATTGTGGTTCGGGCAGACCGTCGTGCGCTCTTGCACGGGCGGGCGCCCACCCGGTTGTAAACGCCGATCGAGCTAAGTCTCCCGGTCATTTGTAAATTATCAATAATATAATAAAAGCATTTTTATTATATGCATTGTTGTTCTTGGATTATGTTTATCATGATGTTATAATGTTATTCCGCACATTGTAATTTAATAAGTGAAGATTTAATAAAAGTGAAGGCGTAGTTCGTAAAACGCTCAACCATGGAAACGGTGAGTCGTTTAGGCGGTGCCGCACCCGCTCAAATTAAGAAAAAAAGAGTTGGGGGTGTGACAATATGTAAGGTGATTCAAAGACCAAGACCTAGATCTATCCGTGGATCAAGGCATTAAATCTGAGATAAGGTTGAATCTGCACCAAACGTCTTAACCTTTGTACTGAACATAAAAGTTATGATTTCGTCCCTTTTATTTTTTACTCATATCCTATGTGTTGAATAATTTGGACTGAGACAACAATATAGATCGCTTAACACAATCAAAATCTTATCACACCAGAGGTGATGAAGGTATCAAGGTTTGAAGCTTGCGAACTCATACACTAAACCTCTGCAGCTTATCATGGCTAACATTCTTTGTGGATCATTCTCAAAACATCTCATCAATTTTTGAATCTTGAATGCATGTATAACAGTGTTGATCATAGTGATGGTTTTGATGTTATTAAATATGAGTTAGGCCTATTACAATTGTTGTGTCCATATTGGAGCACTAGAGATTCGAGTAAGACTGTAGGAGGAAGATATACTACAAAATTTTCTCACAAACTCGTATAACCCTAATTCAGTCTGCTCTTGTACTCAGTATCTTGAGGACTGTAGCAAAATCATCATTTCCAGCTCCTTAAGTTTGTATGGTTGATGGGCATCACATCAAATGTGTAATAGTATTAATTCAAAGGTACATTGGTTGAAGATTTCACTTCATTCAAGGAAGATTGCAGCAGTATTCTAAGGACAAAAGTACAGTATATATATCTTTAAAGAATTTTATAGAATAACTTGACAGATGTTGTGATCTATGTAGCAGTGGTTTGATTGACAGTAGCTTCACTGCAGCAGCATCATTGTACTATATGTTCACAATACTCTGTACATATAATGGTATCATTACAATTTCCTATTGAATGGCTTTAAGATTGTGCTTGTGTGTTGCATGGAGGTGAGTTTTGTGACAATATGACAGTGTTGACGGAACCTTTGAGACAGTGCCCTAGATGGTAAGACTCTTTTGGTAGCAAGTAGAAGTGAGTGATACATGACAGAGAGATATGGCCATAATATTTGGGATGCATAGTATATAGCAATGACCTTCGTGTTGACACCAGTAACCATGATTGAAATGTGAATCTTGTGATATTGATAAAAGACTGGGGACAATACCCTTGATCTTTATAACAGTGCTCCTGATCTTCATGACATGTGACAAACAATGACAATAGTTATCAGAGAAACAGTTGTAACAATGGGACAGGGTTAGACTTTGATGTATGTCTATTGATGTAGGACAATGACAGTATCTTTAACCCCTGGTGTTTAATGGTGCTCTTAGTATATGATGCATTACAGTAACATTGGCATTGAGATGTCAGTGATGGAAGCAACATTGAAGAATACAGTGATGATGACATGATGATTATCTCTTTCAGAATCTTGATATGACTATAATAGAAACCTGTGACATGTAATGAGGCAGCAGTTGATAGTGGGAAGCAACAACAGAAAAATGGTGAAGTAGCAGCAAGAGTAAACAGGAAATTGTAGAGTGGGAGCAATGGATAGTAGCCGCAGTAACAGTAGTAGTAGATAGGCAACATGGACAGATGCAGTGACAAAAATAAAGAAGATTGAGGCAGTAGTAGCAGCAAAGGTAGCAGTGAACAAAAGCAGCGGACAGTGGTAGTTCAGCGGCAGCAGTGGTAGTGTAGTGTAGTAGGAAAGGTAGCAATTGACAGAAACGGTGGGCAGTAGTGGTAACAGTGGTTGTAGTAGTGGACAGTAGTGGTTGCAGCAGTGGGAAAAAGTTGGGAAGCAATAGTGATTGGTTGACTTGTTGATTGTAAGGGAGGTTGAAGACTCCTGCAAACTTCATCTGTGAAAACCTTCAGACTTGGGGAGTTTTATACTTCCTTCAGCTCAGCGGATAAAATGTGTATGTAACCATACATAATGCAAATCTTGTTGAAAAGAAATATTATTTGTTGTTTAATTGATGTGATAATGCTTTCATGTTCTATTTAATGCTCGGAATAATTAAAGGAATCAAATCAATTGTGAAAAAATTAGGAAATATTGATTCACCCCCTCTCGGTGTTTTCAACAAATAGTAGTAGTAAGAGATTCTCAAAACAATTTATGAAAAAGGAAGTGAAAAGTAAGCAATTCTAGCAATGGAGGAAAAGAAAAGAAAAACAAAGAATAAGAATCTAGATAAGAAAAAAACAAAGTCCAAGTAGGTAAACCCTAGACATGGGGTAAAGAGTGTTATTGTGTACAAAGAGAAACAACAAACACTCCAATAATAGAAAAGAAGGGTCAGAAGCTTGAGCACCACCTCTAGCGTTTCAGTTTCACGTGTTACATTAAAGTTGCTAAAAGTGTTGCTAAGCTTGCGTTTCCTTGTATTAGAAAGTCGTGCTAGTTAAAAAGAAAAACTCAATATTAGAAAACCATGCTAACGAAAAAGCAAAACTCGATATTAGACAGCCATGATATTTCTAAGGAACAAGCAATACTCGATATCACCCATCCTACTAGCATATAGACTATTTTCTCAATTTCATATTTTGTCAATAAGAAAAGTTCATGAGACTAAAAAGGCACCTCAGCCCTTTGTCACCAGGTTTATAATGATTATTATTTTGCTTTTATGTTATACAAAACAAATTTTGGGTTTGGAAGTGCTAGAGGATCCTCTCAAGATCTGATTTCCAGCAAGTTCGAAATGTTAAGTTGGTTGATCCTCAAAAAGACATTTAATTACAAAAACATGTTAAAATATAAGAATTAAAAAATAAAATAAAAAAGCCAAAGTGTAACCCTAAGTTTTGGTTGCACAATCCCTCCCCATCAAGGATACATAAATCTGAGTTTTTCATAGCTATCTATGTTTGAGTGTTTGTAAGAGGACTTGGAGCAAAATCTATTTAAAGATCTCAATTTTTTTGTGTTTTTGGTTCATGTTCACATATATATATATACACACCATTTCCCCATATTCGGATCTGTTTTCTCACAACTTCATTTTTCTTTGTGTGTGTGTGTATTCAAGGGTGAATGTTCCCAAAAATTACTAAATCCATGCTAGATGCAACTCCTACAGGGGGCACTTTATCTGATAACATGGAAATCCCAGACAACATACAATGTTCATACATGCCAAGCTATGCCATGTATGATGTTGTTCCTAACATTAGAGATATTGTTAACTAAACATATTCCAAAAATGATCGTTTAGTTTCATGTTCAGATATGTATGTGTGTTGTTTATTTCCCCATATCTGGATCTATTTCCACGAAACTTCATTTAAAATCCAAATATACATTTGGATTCGAGGGTGAATGTTCCCAATGATTACTAGGTCCACACTAGATGCAACTCCAACTAGGAGCACTTTCATTGACAACATGGAAATGCTAAACATCATACAATGCTCACACATGCCAAACTATGTAACAGCGACCTCCTACCATGTTGTAGGCAACGGCCCCTAGGGTGATCACTGAAGCGAACAAAGTTTCTTCTATAAATTAATTACTCCAAAAGACTTGGAATATCAAGATATCCATGAGGATACAAATATTGTATATTAAAATGTGTGAATAAAAATGATTTACAATAAGAACAAGAAGCTTGCTTATATATCACGCAAGTGTCTCTTTATGAAGAGTCATGTCTCAATTAGACATGCCTCTTCAACCTAATTACTATTTAACTAATAATTATTTATGTTTATTATCATTTACATTATTTTACATTATTTATATATATTTTATTCTTATATTGCCTTCTTCCTCAAAAAGTTTTGTCCTCAAAGCTTGTCGATGAAAAAGGCTTGATCTCTTTTTCTGCTTCAAAAGTCTTTCTGTCTCAGAACAGTTATCTTTGTCGATACAAGCTGATATGATCTTCTTAGTGACAAACAAAATTGTCGCACTGAGAAGGTATCAGACCATCCCAAATTAATCTTCTATATAGTATTCTGATTACTGGAATTTTGTAACGACTTGTCATCGTAGGAATGGATTGAGGTTACATTACTCTTCTCTGGAACATCAGTTTGTTGTTTCTGGTCTGAATGGTTTAGATATATAGCATGGTTGATTCGTCTATTCTCATGATTCGGATGTCGATATAAAGTTTTTAGATTTTCTTCTGGCGAAGATGTTGTTGAATTGGTTATGGAACATACACTTGGGATGTCCATTGTCTGAACTACAACATCTAAGTGTGTCGTTTCTTTAACTGACTTGTCTTCTTGAATTGTCATATTCACTCGATCGGTATTTGTTGTTTTGTCATCAACTTGAATTCCTACATTTGATGCGTCTTTCTCAATAAGTTGTTGTACCTTGTTTTCTAATGACTTCTTATCCTTCTTAAGTTTCTTAATTTGCGACAGTAATTTTTCGCTATGGTTTTTAAATGGAGAAACTTCTTCATTTTTGTCAACATTGATTTTGTCAATTTCTTTTTGCATATTTTGTAATACCTTTTTACCTTTTTGAGACATTACTTTTGAAATATCTGAAATATCTTCTGGTGTTACCGAATTTGATTTTAGTGTAAAATCTTGGAGTGTTATTTTCTTCTTGTTGTAAGAAAATGTTAAAAATTTCTTCTTTGTATTTAGAATAAAGGAACCTAGAGTTTCCATCCAACGTAAACCCAAAACAGTGTCACTATCGTTAAAACATAAGGTTTTCACAGTGAATTATGAGGTAAAAGTATAATCTCCAATATTTAGGTGTAAATTGCTTATATCGTATTGTTTGTTACATGTGCCAAAAATATTTGTTTCAATTATATTTGATTCAGGAATCATCAATTGGTTACCACATTTAGGACTAACATAATTACTTCTCTTAGCAGGACTGATAAAGATTATGATGTCTCTTCCTGCGAGTGATCCTTTGATTTTAAATAGTGTGTAAACACATGTACTAAAGGTTTCAGGAAACCTTTCATTACTAGTCTCCATTTTTGCCTTGATGTTTTTACATAAACAATATGTCAACTGGAGCTATTTTTATTATAAAAAATCACTTATTTCTTCTATATATATTTTTCAAATATTCTCCTTTAATGTGGATTGTTAAAAACTTGAATACCCTTTTATTAAAACAAAAACTCCTTTATATTGTTGCCCTCTATATATGTATGTATTTCTTTATATTAAGACCCCTTTTCAAAATAACTTTATTATCTTATAATAATAATAGTTTCACTTCTTTTTTTTTAAATAAATTGGTCCCTTTTTTATATACTTAATTACTTCCTTGATAAACTTTTAATGTCATCCCACTTAATAAATATAAAGGTCGCGTCTTTTCATACAACACAATTACGATGTTAAAATACTATGGGCTATTACCATGGGTTGTTTTTAAAACCTTCGTTAAAATGTTCTCCACGTAAAAAGTAAAACGTATTCCCTTTTTTTGAGCTTTTTAAAATACCATGGGTTGTTTTTAAAACCATGGGCTTCTCCACGTAAAAAGTTTAAATATACTTGGAAAGATTCCCTCTTATCTTTGTTATGTACTTATTTTATTTTTATTTTTTTTTAATTTTTTTTTTTAATTTGATTTTTTTTTTCTATATTTTTTTAATCTCCTTTTTTTATGATTTTTTTTAATAATCTTTATTATTATTTTTGCCAAAGGCCTGGTAGCGAGATGGAGAAACCCCAAATATTTAGGGAAACGCTTGAACTGCAATATCAATAAATTTGACGAAGAGTCAATAGCCAAAGACTTGGATCGGAGAACGAGCATTGTACACCAATTAAACAACCTAGAGGACCGAACTGCTCTGATACCAAATCAAGCGAACAAAGTTCCTTCTATAAATTAATTACTCCAAAAAACTTGGAATATCAAGATATCCATGAGGATACAAATATTGTATATTAAAATGTGTGAATAAAAATGATTTACAATGAGAACAAGAGGCTTGCTTATATATCACGCAAGTGTCTCTTCATGAAGAGTCATGTCTCAATTAGACTTGCCTCTTCAACCTAATTACTATTTAACTAATAATTGTTTATACTTATTATCATTTACATTATTTAACATCACAGTGACAACCCTGCCACATTACCTGTTATATAGAAATTGTTTTCTTTAACATAGCACAACTTTGCATCATTTTTCTTTCTAAATGACATCAATCTTCACACAATTATATTATTAAAAGTGATACATATATGTATATATATCAGCTTAGATCCATTTTAATATCGGATTTATCAATTGCCAAAAGGGATCAAATCTTTCAAGGTGCAAACCTTTTTTTTAGTACAAAATTTGAGAAAATGTTTATATCTCAATAGACTTGATCCATTTTGATGCTTGATAGACTTGATAAATCCATAATTAAGATTAATATAAATTGATTTAATAAATTTACTTCTATATGATATAAAATATTGTATATGATGTAAAACGTGTTTATTTGAAAAAAACCCTCATTCTCCTCTATATTGTAGATTAGCTTAGGGCTATAAAAAATATATTAATACTTGCATATATAATTATATAAAAATAAATTAAATAAGCTTCATATAATAATTATTATAATAGTGATATATAGCACAATTTTTATACTATTAATATTATTATATACTACTAATTATGACACAATTATATAGTCATAATAAATAGTGACTAATATCATTATATTATTCATGTTTTTTTTCATTAAATGAAGTATTGAGATATTTTCCCTTTTCTAAGTGAAACATGCGAAACGAGGAGAGTTTCTTACCAGTTTCTTACCTATTTCTCTTCACTGGAATTTGATGGTAAGGAAGAGTGAGAAGATAGTTGTTAGGCTTAAAAAAGTTTGTGTGCCTTTCAAGAATACCATAGAAGGTTTGAAACTCTTCTACGATGGAGTATGATGAGTTTCATGGTTTTAATGAAGGTTTTGTTATATTTTCACAATTTATTGTGTGTAAAAACAACTAACAAAATATTAACAAACAACCTATGAGAACTCATAAATGATATGTTTGATAAAGGATCTCTAATTAACAATGGAAGCAAATTTATTATAGGCTAAGAGTGTTCATGATTGTAGATAAGTCATGGTTGAAAGAGTGTTTCAAGGTGGGCAACATCTCAATGGTTGGCTCCATCTCGATTTTACAATTAAAGATGTTCACAAAGAATGTTATGAGTGACAATATGGGCTATTTGGCTCGAACTCTTTACAATCAATGCATAGATGCTTCATATTGCATCAAGATGCAACTCCCTCCCATTGAAAATGTGGCACTTTTTCTTACACATAGAATCCCTCACAAAATATTGTGGCCACATAAGGTATGAACAATGACAATATGTTGGGGATGTAGCTTTCTTTAGTTTGGTTTGAACAAGTATTTATTTTCCATTTAACTTTTGCAATTATTGGAGTTAGTTTTATAGTATTTTGTGTGTTTTCATTCAAGCTCATAGGAATTATAAAGAGAATAACAATATGGTCCATTGAGCGATTTGAGTCTCTTATTTGGTTGGAAAGAAATTGTCAAAATGTAGATTTTAAGGTCATTTATGTTTGACCTTTCCTTTGGTTTTGTCATATTTTTTTGTGTTTTATTAATTATTCCATTATGTCATATTTTTTTGTGCTTTATTGATTATTTAATTAGAAACTAATATAGTTTAAACTTTTTGTAACTATTTATTTTGCAAAATAACATTTTGAATCTATTGGAGTTAGTTTTATTGCATTTTGTGTGTTTTCATTCAAGCTCATACTAGTTGCAAGTGGAATAGAAGTATGGCCCATTATTAAGGGTTTGGAGTTTCTTCCTAATTTGGTTGTTAAAAAGAGATTTTATGGTGATTTATGTTCTACTTTGACTTTGGTCTTGTGACGGTGCCCATTTGTCATGTTCCTTTGGTGATTTATTGACTATTAATTATTTTAATAAAAGACAAAGTTTAGATATGGTTTCAATTTTAAAATGGAATTCCAATGAAAGGTGGGATAATTTTGATGTTAGAAAGGAATGGTTACAATATGGTTTTTAGAGTGTTTTATGTTCTTCCTTTACTTTGGTTTCATGGTGATGACCCCTTTATTGCATTGTTTAAAAGTACCAACTATTTATAAAAAAAATTAACATATTTAACCAAAAAAAAGTGTCTAGAAACACAACTTTCATAGAAAATGGGAAAAAGATGGTCTATTTTTATGGTTTTAAGTCTTTCCAATTTGGTTGCTAGATGGGAATTGTTGCGATATGATTTTTAAGATATTTGATGAAGCTCTACCTTTGTCTTGGCGAAATGATATGACCCATTTGTCTGTTTTTTTAACATATTTTAAAAAGACAACTTCTAAAATTGTTTCAATTTCACATGTGATTTTTGTAAAAAATAAAAATAAAATTAATTGATTGAAAAATCCATCTCAATTTTTATAGCAAAAAATCTCAAATTTTATAACAAAAATAATCAATGTAATATTTATGTCTTTGTTGGAAGGAAGAAAAAAAAACATTAAGTAATTTTTTCGTTCATAATATTCATTTGTGGTAAGCAAAATAAATTTGATTCATTTTTTATAATAATAATAATATATAAAATATAATAATAATAACCCATGATGATTTTTTATCCCTTTTGTTTGAAGAAAAAAATATTAAATTTTATTTACCATTATTCATTTATTATCAGCCTAGATCCATCTTAATTCCAAATCTACCAAGCGCCAAGAAGGATCAAATATATTTTTACTTTAGAGAAGTTTGCATCTCAAGATATTTGATCCCTAGAAGTTAGTTATAAGAGAATGTAGACTTCCACAGATATCGATATTGATGAAAACTTTCGAAAGGAAATTGTGTATCATTATTATCTTTTTCCAACGTTTCAGGTGGACACTCCACCCATCATCAGGGACTGGAAAGCTTGATGATGATCACAGGAGTGTTGCTAAGCCTTAAATAGGTAAGGATACATGAGTGCTACTTCGTATCCTTACGTATTTAAGGCTCCTCGGCACTCATGTGATCATCATCAAGTTTTTCTAGTCCCTGATGATGGATGGAGTGTCCACCCAAAACATTGGACAAAGCTAATAATGATACACAGTTTCCTTTTGAAAGTGTTCATTAAGATTTGATCCCTATTTGTGCTTGGTAGATTGAGAGTTAAAATGAATCTAGATTGGTTTAATTATTTTTGTGTAATTTGACCAAGTCAAAATGTTTTATGAATGATTATAATTATTAGTTTTTTCAAGTCAAAATGTTAAAGAGGACATTACATTACAATATCTTTGTCTCTACCATACTAGGCTAGAGAGCACCTCTGCTTGATAAAATTAAAACATTAAAATTTATGTATGGAAAAAAAGTCAATTAGGTTTATCTTAGGTAGTTGGAGAAATTATTATCCTCCCAACCCAACTTCAATTCCTACAAGTGACATATTGATGCATGTTGAATATATTGTTGTAATGGCTTTTTTTTTTTTTTTTTTTTTTTTTTTTTTTTTTTTAAACAGATGGTGAATCAGTACATGCCAGGTTTAATCTATGGGAGACCCAGGATCAATCCTCGTAGTTGCCTCTATAACACCAAGAGTACATCCAACTACTTGCAAGTCGGATATACTAAGATCCTATGATTTTAGCAAGAGCACATTGAACGTGCCGCCAAGGTGGGGATGGGGAAATCTATTCCTTTAGCTGCCACCACAACAGGTCAGTGTACTCAATGAGATTTGAACCACGGTCGGGCATTGGAACCTGAAGAAGAATATCTTATCTCTGTCTATAAGCAAAAGGGTAGGAAACTTGGTTATATAGAAAATAAACAAATAAATAAGTAAACAAAGTTTTTAATTGGTTATCAAAATGTTGTATTTTGCAAAATAAAAGACTTTTTGGGAATTTAAAGCCTATAAATTAACTCAAGTTTGAAATCATCTTTTCTTTTAATATTTTGATACATGTTCAACAATTTTTTTATTAATTGTTAATACTTTTTTTGTTTTTGTAAGTCAAATTTCTATTCATAGTTTCAAAAGGAAATACATCAGAGGAAAAACGCAGGTGTTCTCACCCCGACCAGGTTTGTTGACTACTACCGAAAGCATATGACAATGAAACAAAAAACCAAAGAGGGACACAGTGCACAATTTCAAAGGCCATAGGCCCCAGTGAACAAACATAACATATAAAACATTTGTATCCATGCTAGTCGTCGAAGGTGAGGGAGGTTGGGTTGTTCGGCGCTGTACCAGGAAGTGGCGAAGGACGAAAGGAGCATTGGACATGCTCCTCAAAATGGGCCATCTAGGCCTCCAGTTTCTCGACCTTCTCTAATAACAAATTTCGGCTGCGCCAGACCACCACAACACGCTCCTGGGTATGACATTGGAAATAATGCGTTTTGTTTAGAGTTGCTATCAATTCGGCGTGCTCCCCCTGTCTAACCCGCTTTGAATTCTCCAAACAATCGAGAATTTACCGAACCACATTTCAATAGTGCTCCATGCAGCAGCCTTGTCGCTGATGGCGACCACCTAAACACATTGACACACGACGCTCGAAACCACCCAACGAAACAAACCCCCTCACTGCAGAACGGGCAGAGCGAGGTGACCCCGACTCCCAGCTGAGACCCCGCATCTACCACCTCGAGCTGCTGACCCCACACATCTAGAACGCCCCAAACGGCCACCACCTCTGCCTCTTGAAGTTGCGCAGCTCAAACCCTCTGCATTGAGACCTTCTGGACTCCCTCCACCACTACTAGACACTAGCTCGTGTTGAGGCCGGGACTTAGCCACGCCTGGCCTGCCCGAATTAGGCGGCCCCTGAGGTGGGGACCGCCCTGAGTGAGGAATGGACCACATGCTTGAAACCCCGACACCACCTAAGCGAGACGAAGCCTACCCTTCCAATAGCCCCCAAACAATCCATGTAAGGGTCAAGACCAACAATTATGGCTAAACCTCCTCTCCCTCCAGCGTCGGGCACCCACAACTTACAAAGTTATTTCCGACCTCGAATTAGCAGCATACACCCCCCTGAAGCGACACTTCACAATTCCAGCAAACCAAAACCCACGACAGGTTAACCAATGGCACCACCCCGTAGCCAAGGACCCCATGAACTCGTTGGGGAGGCGCACTTCAATAATCCCGCTCAACCAAAGGCGAATTCGCAACTAGCCCGGACTGAAACCGCACCAAACAAACCAGAAGCCACAACAAACCATCCCCGTCAGACGCACATACACCATGTTCCTTGCATATTTGCTCTTGCCAAGCCCAATTCGGCAATTGACAGCTACCCACACCCACCAGCAAGGGTGGAACATTCTACGACAATGTCGATCGTTCGGCCGGCCCGAAGCACCTCTGCAACACCCTCCTCTTCTCCCAATACTCCACACACAGGCTCCAAAACTCTCTCTGCTGCAGAATGACCATCGAACACCCCCGCCACCCTCCATAACGTTAACACACTCACCACCCTCCAAGACCCAATGTGACTTGAGGTTTCCCATGCCGGTATTTACTGTCTCTTGTACTCAAGGTAATATGGGAGGGTCGTGAGGCCAGCCCGCAATCCTATAGCCACTTGCTTACCATAGTCGCCCACACGTTCCCTCGAGAACATCCTCCTCTCCGTTCCTCACCCCCATCAGGGATTATTAATTGTTAATATTGAAAATAAATAAGTAAATTGTTAAATAAAATAAATAATAAATTTTTTAATATTAAATTAAATAGATAAATTATATCAATATTCACAAATAAATAAATACACAAATATATCACACAACAATAGGAGTAATAGACTCCTAACTCATCACTGACTCAGACAACAGATGGGTCACGATTTCTGACCAGGCTCCTTACTTATAACTTCCTTATATGGTTTCTCAGCTCGGGGTATTTTTGCTCCATCGGGCCTTTTGGGGTTGTTTATGGATATTTTGGCATCTTATTGCCTCTGTATATTTTTTTTTGGTTTCTGGATTTGTCCTGGAGTGTTTGGTATATTCTGGATACTGATATGGGTTGTTTTCTCTGATTGTTTGGAGAGGCCTATTCCCTTTTTTTCTCTATATTGTCATGGTTACCTATGGTGATACTTCTGTTTTGAGAAAGTGTTTTATTCACTTTCCTCATTATGTTGTTGATTTCACTTACTGTGTATGTTGATCTCTCAGACTATTCATGATTGCTTCATTGCCTTTACTTTGTAACTTTTTATTTCACTTAATAAAAAGTTCGATTTTTCCTCTGAATTAATAAAAAAAAAAAAAAAAACAACAACAACAACAACAACAGTAGTAAGAGATTCCCAAAACAATTCATGAAAAGAGAAACAAAGAGTAAGATTCCCACAGCAATTCATGAAAAGAAAACAAAGAATAAAGATCTAGACAAGAAAAAAAACTACAAAAGTACAACAAAGTCCAAGTAGGTAAACACTAGACATGAGGTAAAGAGTATTCTCCCATACAAATTGTTAATATTTAAAATAAATAAATAGATTATATCAATATTCACAAATAAAGACACACAACAATAGTAGTAAGAGATTCTCAAAGCAATTCATGGAAAAAGAAACAAAGAGTTAGAGATTCCCACAACAATTCACGGAAAGAAAATAAAGAATAAAGATCTAGACAAGAAAGAAACAAACAACAAAAGTACGACAAAGTCCAAGTAGGTAAACCCTAGACATGAGGTAAAGAGTGTTCTTGTGTACAAAGAGAAACAACAAACACTCCAATAATAGAAAAGAAAAGTCAGAATCTTAAGCACCACCTCTAGAGTTTCAGTTTCACGTGTTGCAGTAATGTTGGTAAAAGTGTTGCTAAGCTTGCTTTTCCTTGTATTAGAAAGCCATGCTAATTAAAAAGCGAAACTTGATATTAGAAAGCCATACTAAAACTCGATATTAGAAAGCCATGCTAGTGAAACAGCAAAACTCGATGCTAGACAACCATGCTATTGCTAATGAACAAGCTACTCGATATCGGTGAACCCATCCTATTAGCATATATACTATTTGTTCAATTTCATATTTTTGTCAATGAGAAAAGACAATGAGAAAAAAAAAAGCATCTTAGTCCTTCGTCACAAAATTATTATTTTGCTTTTATGTTACAGGACTACCTTACGAAAGATCAAGGGTCTGCCTTTCTAGTGATCCATATACAAAAAGCAGAGTTGTCTTTAGTGCGACTTTTTAGACTTTCCGATATCGAAATCTGGCAGAAAAATTTGAGGTGAAATCTTGATTTGTGTTATTAAAACTTATTTTTTGACTGTATATATGGATTCAGCACCCTGAAAACCCCCTAGCGCACTTCAATTGTGCAGGGGTTACCTATCAAACTTGTGATTTCAATAAATTCCTACCAGATTTTAGAGAAATTAGACCGGAAAAACCCACTCGAAAAACTTCCAAAAGGTCTCACTAAAAACAACGCACAAAAAAACACCTTTTGGGTTTGGAAGTACTAGAGGATCCTCCCATGATCTATTTCCAGCAAGTTGGAAATGTCAAGTCGGTTGATCCTCATAAAGGACATTTAATTACAAAAACACATTAAAACATAAGAATTAAAAAATATACAAAGCCAAAGTGTAACCTTAAGTTTTGCTTACACATACATAAATCTGAGTTTTTCATAGCCATCTGTGTTTGAGAGTTTGTGAGAGCAACATGGAGCAAACTCTATTGGAAGGTCTCAATTTTCAGTGTTTTTCGTTCATGTTCTCTCACACACATATATGCCATTCCCCCATATCCGGATCTATTTCCTCACAGCTTTCGTTTTGCTTATATATATATGGATTCAATGGTGAATGTTCCCAAAAATTACTAGGTCCATGCTAGATGCAACTCCAACTGGGGGCATTTTATTTGATAGCATGGAAATGCTAGACAGCATACAATGTTCATACATGCCAGCTATGTCATGTATGATCATGATGCTGTTCCTAACATTGGAGGCCTTGTTAACTAAACAGATTCCAAAAATGATTGTTTAGTTTCATGTTCAGAGATGTATGCGTGTGTTTTATTTCCCCGTATCTGAATCTGTTTCCACACAACTTCATTTTGCGTCCAAATATATATCTGGATTCGAGGGTGAATGTCCCCAATGATTACTAGGTCCACACTAGTTGCAACTCCAACTGGGGGCACTTTCGTTGACAACATGGAAATGCTAGACATCATACAATGTTTATACATGCCAAACTATGTAACATGATGCTACTCCATATATGCCAAACTATGTAACATGATGCTACTCCTGAGTCCTAGCAATGGAGATTTTGTTAACAAAATAGATTCAAAAAAATACTTTCTTTGAATATCAGTAGGGCCTTCTCCCAGTGACTGTCGTTGAATATCAGTAATGTTCAGAAGCATGCATATATTCAGGTAGCACAGAAGGATAACTAGATCTGAAATTGATACTTTACAAAAATCGGAAGAATATTTTTTTTCACGAGTTAATTCAAGCAGACGACAAGTGAAGTGCTGGTCCCCAATGATTACTAGGTCCACACTAGATGCAACTCCAACCGGGGGCACTTTCGTTGACAACATGGAAATGCTAGACATCTTACAACGTTCATACACGCTAAACTATGTAACATGATGCTACTCCATACATGCCAAACGATGTAACATGATGCTACTCCATACATGTCAAACTATGTAACATGATGCTACTCCTAGCAATGGAGATTTTGTTAACAAAATAGATTCCAAAAAAAACTTTCTTTGAATATCAGTAGAGCCTCCTCCCAGTGACTGTCGTTGAATATCAGTAATGTTCAGAAGCATGCATATATTCAGGTAGCACAGAAGGATAACTAGATCTGAAATTGATATTTTACAAAAATCAGAAGAATATTTTTTTCACGAGTTAATTCAAGCAGACTACAAGTGAAGTGCTGTTCAACATAGCAAGCTCATCTGCAACATTCGGAGATGCTGAAAACATCCATCTCACTATATACACAAGTAAAGCACATAAAATTACTGAATATGTAGCTATTTCATCCTATATTACTTTCCAAAATCGTCCCAAAAGCTGGAACACCACCTTAATTAACACCTAATTATATATTCATAGCTTTTAAAACACCAAATATTTGGGGTTATTTTTCTACTTTCCTACTACCTTGGTATAGCAGTTAATTCTTTGTAATAGACCCCCTTTGTTGGCATCTAACTTATAATAGCTTTACATATATTTCTTTCCTTTAAATTCTGCAAATTCTTGATACAGCAGATAATTAAGTTAGAACATGCCAAAAGCATGAGTTTATGAGACGTTTGTGCTAAAATTAAAAAAACAAACATTGCACTGAAGACAATTTGGATTACAAATCATGATTTCACTAGGAAACCATTGTGTGCACCAGACTTTACATTATTAGCATGTATAAAACATCAATTAAAGAATATGTTCACAAGAATCAACATGTTAGGTTTAGTGTCAAGACTCAATTCATCTTTAGATCTTACAAATTTTATGTTATGAAGACAGACAACCTATGCCAGTTAAATACGGATCAAAGATTATATAAAGGGGGGAACTGCATTCCCACCTTATGCACTCCTAGAAGAATCACTGTAAATCTTTAACTGATCCTTCTGCCATAGATTCTAATGAACCAAAAGTTTTTTCACTGCTGTACCTTACATACAAGAATCCATCCTCATCTTTGTACTTCTCAAAAACAGTGCCTATCAATGAAGCTGCATGGCAAAGCATCGAAAAGAAAGATTCAGCCATGATCTATAGTTTAAAATGGTCATACACAGATGCAACCCAGGCAAAGAAAATTACCAGTCTGTGGTAAAGTGTCTCCTATGAACACAAAAAGTGCTCTTCCTGGCTTCAAATGCAATCTGTCACTAAGGATGTGGATGAACTGCCCCACAGTTAGATCCCGAGGAACCAAAAACCTGCAATCACTTTCAAACTCTAATTATAGAAGCATTGATGAAGCAGGACATCAACATGTTTTTTCATGAATATGTTTTGATTCTTTCAGAGTAGTAGCCCACACAAGTGTTATCCTTCTCACCTCACCTCAAGAGAACCCTCCTGGTACACTCGTATCCCATAATGTACTATTTACTATTTACTATTTATGATTGGCTACATGCTAATGAAATTTCTCAACTTCTTGGTGTAGCTGCCTGCTGCCTATTGTTGTACACTGCAAATAATCGGAATAACTACAGTACTAGTATCTATCTGATATGCAAGGGATCAATAAGGTCGATAATTCAAGTTTTGGGGCATTTGTGGCCCATGAGATCAAGACAGAGGAGAAGGCTGTTGAAAAGTGTAACTAGGTTCGGTCTTCATAATTATCATTATACTTGTATCATTATGTATTTTATGTAGAAAGCAAAAAGAAGAAAAATAATTTTTATTTCATTAGTTAAGCATGTTCTTCATGCTTCTAGGATTTATTGAGTCAAAGGGTCAAAGTCCTATTTGAACTTCTTGTAAAGAAAAAGGGAAAGATAATATTTGTCCTCCACAAGACCAAGTCGGCCCTTCAGATGGACAAGTCGGCCTGCCCAAGGAACATGACCCTTCACATAGACGAACAACTATATATTGGCACCTGTTCTCCTTCATTTTGGCAAGGAATTCTTTGAAGTTCTGATGCAAGAGATGCGAGTTTTCTAAGGCAATATATGTGAGTTTATCTGAGGCAAGATTCGTAAGTTTTCTGAGAAGATATGCAATTTTTCTGTGACATATGATCTGGATAAGATACAAATTTCTGAGGCCAGAAGTCTGTGAAACTATGAGAGTTAATGAAGAATATTCCTGATATGACATGCGAGCTGAAGACTGACTGTAATATATGTGAAGTCCGAGATGTAATGACTGTGATATGTGAACTACAGAAGGACTATAAGATCTGTGAAATATGAGCTACAGTAAGAGCGAATATCTCTGTGGGATAAGGCATTCATAGGACAGACTTGTGACAGATTAGTTGACTATATTGAGGACAAAACATGACAGAGAATGGAGGGCTGACTTGAGACATTTGTGGAGGACTGTTTTGGTCTTGGTCTTGGATGTCTCACTTTGATCTGATTCTATAAGAAGAGACGTTGATTGGTTTTTCCCCCTTGTGGGGTTTTGCCCCGGCTTGGAGCCTATATCTTGTGTTCATTGTCTTTTTTGATCTTCATGTTTATATTTTGATAATTGTTTGATGAAAAGAACATAATAAAAGTAACAAGAAGCAAACAAACATTCACAAACAATTATCCTGAAAGAGAAATCTACCTAATATTCAAACACATTGATTTCTCAACAAAGGCTAACATCCTCTTCATTAAAATCTCAAATATTTGTGTTAGGCTTAGCATTGCTATTCATTCGTCCAACTGTTTTTCCATAAAATTTCTTACAATTGCTTTCATAGTATTTTCTGTATAAGAGCTTCTTTAGAGAACAATACTGCCAATTAAAACTGAGTTACACTATCCTCGAGAAGGGTTTACCTCTATGAATGCTTTCCCCTGCTGGTTCCATGCTTGGATGCAACGTTGCAGCTGAGCAAAAAGAGGAAACTTTGACAAAAGCAGATCGGAGCTAAGGGAAATGACCTTGGCTTTAGTTATACTCAACTACCAGACCCACATTAATGTAAAAGTGTATCGCAAATATCAAACATGTTGACAACTTGACAACAATGACAAGTGATAAGAAATAAAAGCTCACTTAAAGTATATTTTTCTTCTCTCCATTAAGGATTCCATTTTCTGAATAAAGGATTCCTCTTCTATCAGCAAAGGCATTATTTTCTTGGATTTTGGTTCAGTTATGCCTCATCCAGGATTTCCCGTGGGAGAACTTCTTGTTGAATTTTGGTAGCTGCATTCAGTATTCTTCACTACAAGTCGACTATAAAGAAAAGTGAAAAGAAGAAATTTGAAATTTAAATTTTGAATTTAATTTTTGCCTCCAAAATGTAAAGTCGACTCCAATTGTTTAAGTTGGCCGGCTCTGAGAGATGTGCCCCTTGGGGCACCTTAGATCACTATAAATATACATCCGACCTCCCTCACTTGGAGCAATTCGAATCACTCATCAATTCTTCTGTTTTTTGTCCACATTTGTGAAAGAGAGAGAGAGACAAGACCAGCTAAGTTTGACCTGTGTTGACCAAGACTATTTCTGTTCTATTTGACAGATTCTGGGCAGTTTGACCGCAGTTGACTAGGGTTTCTGAGGCAGTAGAAGCCAAAATTTGGCCTTTTTGACCAGACTTTGACCAAGTTGCAGAAGGCCAAAAAGGTGGTCTGTTTGACCAGGTTTGACTTATTGAATTTTGTGGTCAGTTTGACCAATTTTGACTGGGAAAATCAGATTATACTTTTTAATTCATTGTACTTTTAATGAATTTAATAAGTTCTCCTAAGAAAAAATTGCTGGGTTTTTCCCTACTTAGGGTTTTCCCAGGGTAAAAAATAGTGTCTTTTGTGTTTGGCTGTTTCTTCATGATCCTACTGTCATTATTATTTTACTGTTGAGATTTTCTATGTATAATTGCTTAATGATGAATGTGACATAAAAGAGAATTTATTAAGAAATCATTGGAAAGTAATTATCAGATAAGAAGATCATGAAAAATCAACAATTTTTAGCCATTTGACAAAATATTTAGCACCAATTATGTAGAAAATTTCAAAATTCCAACAGGGATCAAAGACAACAGTTGTTGACGCTTTGTCATATCTTGCATATTTTATTCGAGTTTGAGATCATTTTTAGATTTTCTGGTATAACCTTAAAGCTGTTAGGTTAGGATTTATGGCCAGATCTTTCACGAGGTTGCATGTTGAAAGAACTTGTGTTGCTTTTCTGATAACACAGGTCTCTATGTTCCAACATTGTTAAGCATGTCTATGCCACATATAATAATTCTACCCTTGAGCCTTTACCACTAGGTTGATAAAATTTAACCACGGTTGATTGTGGCAATGATTGTACGCATTATAATAAATTATAATCAAGTGGCCTTTATAATTTTCTGCTCAGTTTGAAATGTAAATTACTCTGTGGCCACGAAGGAGCATCTAGGTTAAATTACTCTATGACCATTGAATTCTTCCTCATACATAGTCGGAGGATGTTGGTCCATTGTATGTTGACGGTTGTTCATTAGTCATGGAATTCGTGGTGTCCCCCCAGCCAACAATCTGTGATACTTTATGCAATAGCATTGTGCATTCATGTTTTAATAAATCCCCGTTGAGTTCTTGTATTGGTGGAGGTAATGCCCATGATAACCACAGTTCAGGGGGTTCATACCTAGCAGTAGCAGTCTATGTACTTGCATGTTGAGTTGTGAATATCATTTATAAATGATTGGATTGATTCTTGTAAGTCATTGTATTAAAATACATTAAGCTATTGACACCCCAATTTGTGCATTTTAACAAAAAGCACTTTAAGTATTTCCAAGTAATATCGCTCAAAACTTAACGAGTATTTCTTGGACTATATGCTAGTCTTCAAGTAACTGAAACTTGGCAAAAAAACATCAAAAACATGGGAAAATTCTTAGTAGTCTAAGTAATATCTTTAATTTTGTGGATTTTATTGTGTTTTAACCTTTTTTTCCCTCTATTTGTTGATTTTACCCCAGTTTTTTTAAGTGATTTTTTGTTTTTCTCTCTTTCTTTTTTCTTTTTGAATTTTGGTGATTTTTTGTTTTTTCTCTGTTTGTTGAATTTTTACCCAGTTTTTGTCTGTCTGAATCATACTCTTACTGTACAATCTGCCTTAGTGATGTAGGAAAAAGGGAATCAAAGGTGAATTGCCTTGTTGAATATTTATACTACGGAAAGAGCTAAAACATCCCCAAAATATTTCAGAGACAATGAAGGCAATCTCTTGATGCAATAGAATTAACTAATTTGTGCTCATTGACATATTTCCAAACTGGTTTTTGAGCAAGCAACTAGAAAGCCTTGTATCAAGGATGGATCAAGATAGAAAGTTGATGAGGTGCTTAAAGTCACTAGGGGAACATCTAAGAACAATTACATTATCTAAGGTCCATTATGTTAATGTAAAAATTTCTCATTTCGCACCCCGGTTTTCAGTTTCACCTTATTTCTCCCATATAGTTAAATGCCCTTTCCCATATCCATACATTCAACAACTGGAAAAATAAATTTTTGCTGAAAACACAAATTCTGGAAATTTTACAGAATGCTGAAAAATGCAGAAATAAAAAATCAGCAAGTACAAACAGTCACTTAACACATTTGAACACAGTGATTTTTGGTCAATGTGACCCTGGAAAACCCCCTACAACTCTTGGGGAAAACCAGTTCAAGAGCTCTTCTTTATTTCTGAAAATGCCTTTTTACAGTGAGAAATATTCAGCAAAAACTCAACAAGCAGATTTACAACTTATCTCTTTTCTCGTGCCTCACAGCAAACTGGAAATTACAGCACACAGGACAGCAATAAACGTTGTATGGCCTCCTCGATTTTTGTGCCCACTTTCAGCCTTAAATGCTGTTGTACAGCTTGCATTAAATGCGTTGTACAGACCTCAATTTGCGTGCAAAAAAAACAGCAAACTGCTCCTCGATTTCTGTGCAAAATACCCCTCGATTTTTGTGCAAACCAGTTGTACGGATTTCTAAAAAATCGTGCCAAAATCAGCCTTTCACTGTGTGCTGAATCAGCTGTACAAATCTGCTCAACTACTGCCTTGGAATGTGTGCCAAGCTGTTGTCTCCTTCTCCTCCTTGTCCAAAAATCTCCCTTGCTCTCTTGCTCTCCTTCTCTCAATCTGCTCATGAAAGAATGAATGACCTCTTGCCTCTTTTTCCTCCTTTAATCTAATCCTAAGTGACTTTTGGGTAACCTCTAAATCCAATGGCTGAAATAAATTGAGATCTAGGGCTGAGATTAAATGCTCATTTAAATCTCACTTTTTATTTTTTAACTCACCCCACTTTAATAAAGACCCATTTAGTCATTTATTTCCAAAGTCACTTTTCCTTTCTAATTTTACATTAACTTTATTAAAGTCACTTTAAAATTAGACTTTAGTAACTTTATCACTTAAAGTCACTTTTAAATTAGATTTAACTTTATAAAAATTATAAAGTTACTTTAGGAGAAAAATTAAATTCTTTTGGACACTTTTCCCTAGGCCAAAGATCAAAGCCTTAGGGAACCACCTGTCCTCCGGTACCAAATTTCAACACTCCCTCTTACCGAGGAAGGTGTTCCTCACCACACCCATCTTGTCTCTGAAGTAAACATGCTTGCCCCGTGGAAAGGCTTTGGTAAGAATGTCTGCTACCTGCTCATCAGTGGAAATATACTCAAGCTTCACAGCTCCCTTCTGAACATAGTCTCTGATGAAATGATATCTGATCCCGATATGCTTTTGACCTGTCATGAAATACTGGATTCTCCATGAGTTTAATGCAACTCTGATTATCACAGTAAATCATTGAAGGTCTCAACGGCTGACCAAATAAGCCAAACAACATCTTCGAGCCAGATGGCCTCACAACTTAGCTAGACTGGCACCATATACTCTGGCTTCCGGCTGAACTCAATGCTACCTGACTGCTGCTTCCGGCTGAACCATGATACTACTGCTGAACCCAACCCAAAACAGCACCCTGAAGTGCTCTTCTATCAGAAGCACAACCTGCCCAATCAGAATCAGTGTATCCTACCAATCTCACTCCATCTCCCTGCCTGTAGTCCAGACCATAATCCACTGTCCCCTGCAAGTACCGCAAAATGTGTTTTGCAGCCACCCAGTGAACCTTCCTAGGCTCACACATAAACTGACTCATCGTGTTGACTGCAAAACAGATATCTGGTCTAGTGTTGACCAAATACATCAAGGAACCAATCAGCTGCCTGTACAATGTGGGATCCACCAACTCGGAATCCGAAGCATGAAGCTTCTTCCAGTTGGTAATCATCGGTGTCGACATGGGTCTACAATCCTCCATGTGGAATCTGCTAAGGATGTCCACAATATACTTCCCCTGCCCCAGGAAGAAATGCCCCTCCTCCTGCCACACCTCCAAACCCAAAAAGTAATGCATCAAGCCAATGTCCCTCATCTCAACTCCGTCGCAAGATCTCTCTTGCAGTGCTCTATGAGTCTCTCTGCACCTGTAATGACCAAGTCATCCACATACAACACCAGAATGAGAGGCTCCTCACCTATCACAATAAAGTAAAGGTTCGGATCTGCCTCACTCTTTGTGAAACCCATCCCCTGCAAATAAGTATCTATCCTGGAGTACCAAGCTCTGGGAGCTTGCTTCAGGGCATAAAGGGCCTTCTTCAGTCTGCACACATGGGACTCCTTCCCATGCACCTCGAAGCCCTGTGGCTGCTCAATGTACACCTCCTGTATGAAGCCATTGAGAAATGCGGTCTTCACATCCATCTGGTGGATCTTCCAACCCATCTCTGCTGCTATCGATATAATGGAGCGAATCGAAGTATATCGAGCCACGGGAGCGAAGGTCTCCTCATAATCAACTCACTCTACCTGGGAGAACCCTCTAGCCACAAACCTTGCTTTGAATTTCTCAATGCTGCCATCTGCAGCATGCTTTACCTTGTAAAGCCATCTGTAAGTAACCACGGACTTGCCCTCAAGCCTCGGCACCACCTCCCAAACATCATTCTTCATGATAGAAGAATACTCCTCCTGCATGGCCTCTCTCCATACCTGCTGGCTAGCTGCCTCCTCATAGCTAGAAGGCTCAGAGTCAAGGATGCTGGTAACCATCGCCATATAGCTACAAAATCTCTCAGGTGGTCTACTCTCTCTGACCGGCCCCTTCGGGCTCAGCAACATATGTGGCATCTCTCAAGGTGTCCTGAAGCCACTTGGGCTTCCTCTTCCCTGAGCGCACTTCTCCCACTGGAGAATGAAACTCCTCCTCCTCATCATCAGGGGCCTGAACTCCTGACTATCTATCTGCTATCCTCCTGCCTACACCTGAACCTGTAGAAGCTAAGGTACCGTGTGAACTGTCCATCACTGGACTCTCTAGTGAACTGCTCGAAGCACCAACCCTCTGGCTCGGCGAGCCACTGCTCACTGACGGACCTGACATCCTCATAGATGTACCTCCTGATCCTCCTGATCCCTGCCCACTGGATCCCTGCGACTGACTCAACTACTGTTGAGGGTCCATCGAATCCAGATACTCTAACTCCCGTGACCTCCTAAAGGCCCTGTCCTCCTCGAACTTCACATCCCACCTAACAACAACTCTCCTCTGTGCAGGAATGTAAATCCGAAAGGCCTTTGAGGTCTCATTGTAGCCCACAAAGATACCCTTCTCTGTGGTGGGCTCTAGTTTGGTCCTCTTCTCCTTGGGTATGTAGGAGTAAGTAATGCATCCAAAGATACGAAGATGACCAATATCAGGCTTCTTCCCAGAGAAAGCCTCCTCCGGAGTCATGCCCCAAGGCACGATGCAGACTCCTGTTCTGCAAGTAAACAACTGTGTTGCAGGCCTCTGCCCACAAGAACAATGGCAACCTCTGATCATGTAACATGGCTTTGGCAACCCCTATGATCGATCTGTTCTTCCTCTCCGCAACCCCGTTCTACTGGGGATTGTAAGGAACAGTGAACTCCTTTCTAATGCCTGTCTCCGCACAATAATCAACAAACTCTCCAAGGGTGTACTCTCCCCCATTGTCCAACCTCAAGGACTTGATCTTCCAACCTGTCTGTGTCTCCACAAGAGCTCTAAACTCCTGAAACCGCTTGAAGACCTCACTCTCGGTCTTCAAGAAATAAATCTAGGTCCTCTTGGAGTGATCATCAATGAATAAAACATAGTACTCATATCCACTCAAGGAAACATGAGACATCCGACCGCTCACATCAGAATGAATCAAATCAAGTATCCCAGTCGCTCTACTGTCACTGCTGGGAAAAGGAGATTTGGCAAACTTGCCCATAGCACATCCTCTGCAAGTATCAAAGTGATCAGTACTGAAATCTGGCATACCTGTAGTGATCTCCCGCAAGGTCCTCAAGGCTCCATGATACATATTTCCCATCCTGCGGTGCCAAATCTCACACTGCTCAGAACTGCTAGCTCTGCTGTCGGTACTACTACTCAATGCCAAAAGGGGCTGGAATGCAAACCTGTACACCTTTGCATGGCGTACACCTATCACTCTAGCTGACTCAGCTGGAGCACCCCTGGAATACATCAACACCTGTCCTCCCCTGAACAGTACCTCATATCCTCTGTCCTCCAAAGCTGAGACAGATATGAGGTTCTTCCTCATCCCTGGCACATAAAGAACCTCTGTCACTTGCAAGGGAGGTTTGGACTCCCTCTGAAATGTCAGTGTCCCCACCCCGACTGCTCTAACAACTCTATCATCACCGAGTACTACCTCTACATCAGTGCCACTCTCTGAAAGCTCTGAGAAGTACT
>APFE031203214.1:56005-124083 GCA_000404065.3 Pinus taeda | reverse complement strand
CTTCTTCTTCTTCTTCTCCGGACACACAACTGCATAGTGTCCCATCTTTTGACAATTCCAACACTTCACCTTGGAATAGTCCTTCTGTGCGTTACCCTGTTTACCTTTACCTTTGCCTTTTCCCCCACCATTGCTTGTGGAAGCCTGCTTCTTCCCTTTCCCTTTCTTGCTTCCTGCTGATAGTGCTACATCCTCATCCTGCTCAACTGGCTTAGCTGCCCCAAGCTGACCTTTCCTGATCTCTGTCTGAATGCAATCATCCCAAAACCTCTCCCATGTGGGAAGGGTCTCACGTGCACAAACTCCATCAGCAAAGTTCATCCATGAACGGGGGAGGCCATTCACTGCAATCCGCACCAACTCAGTGGGTGGAATGGCCTCTCCAATTGCTGCCAACTCATCTCTCACATTAGTAATCTTTGTGAGATATCCAGCTACACTATCATTACCCATCTTAATGTTTTTCAGCTTCTCCTTCAGGACCATTTTCCGGTTCTCATTGGTACTCTGGTAGAGATTGGACAATGCTGTCCACATCTCATGGGCATTGCTCTTTCCTCTCACATCAGGAATGCAATGGTTTTTGACTCCGTCTAGAATCAGCCTCTTACCTTTGTTGTTCTTTTTATTATACTCAGCCAACTAAGTAGCATCAGTAGGCACAACAACAGGGTTCTGTGTGGTATGCACCATGATGTCCCAGACTTCTGCCTCCTCAAAGATACTCTGCATTCTCTCCTTCCAAACGCTGTAATTTGTATGCCCATCCAGCCTATCCTCCACCCTCAATCCCAATGACATCCTGCTGTCCTAAAACTGAAAAATAACACTGCTGTAGTAAAGATAAAACTGTTGTTTGTGAAAAATCAGCTTGCTAGAATTTTCTGAATGAAAAATCAGCAGGCTGTAATTTTCCTCCTTGCTGTCCCAAACTGCGCTTCAGCACTCAAGCTCTGATACCATGTAGAAATTTCTTATTTCCCACCCCGGTTTTCAGTTTTACCTTATTTCTCCCATATAGTTAAATGCTCTTTTCCATATCCATAGATTCAACAACTGAAAAAATAAATTTTTGCTGAAAACACAAATTCTGGAAATTTTACAGAATGCTGAAAAATGCAGAAATAAAAAATCAGCAGGTACAAACAGTGATTTAACAGATTTGAACACAGTAATTTTTGGTGAATGTGACCCTGGAAAAACCACCTACAACTCTTGGGGAAAACCAGTGCGAGAGCTCTTCTTTATTTCTGAAAATGCCTTTTTTACAGTGAGAAATATTCAGAAAAAAATCAGCAAGCAAATTTACAACTTATCTCTTTTCCCGTGCCTCACAGCAAACTGGATATTACAGCAAACATGACAACGATAAATGTTGTACAACCTCCTCGATTTTCGTGCCCACTTTCAGCATTAAATGCTGCTATACGACCTGTATTAAATGTGCTATACGGACTGCAATAAATGCACTGTACGTACCTCGATTTGCGTGTAGAAAAACAACAAATTGCTCCTCGATTTCTATGCAAACCACTCGATTTCTGTGCAAACCAGCTGTATGGATTTCTAGAAAATCGTGCCAAAATCAGCCTTTCACTGTGTGTTGAATCAGCTGTACAAATCTGCTCAACTGGTGCCTTAGAATGTGTGCCAAGCTGTTGTCTCTTTCTCCTCCTTGTTCAGAAATCTTCCTTGCTCTCTTGCTCTTCTTCTCTCAATCTGCTCGTGAAAGAATGAATGACCTCTTGCCTCCTTTTCCTCCTTTAATCTAATCCTAAGTGACTTTTGGGTAACCACTAAATCCAATGGCTGAAATAGATTGAGATCTAGGGCTGAGATTAAATGCTCATTTAAATCTCACTTTTTATTTTTTAACTCACCCCACTTTAATAAAGACCCACTTAGTCATTTATTTCCAAAGTCACTTTTCCTTCTAATTTTACATTAACTTTATTAAAGTCACTTTAAAATTAGACTTTAGTAACTTTATCACTTAAAGTCACTTTTAAATTAGATTTAACTTTATAAAAATTATAAAGTTACTTTAGGAGAAAAATTAAATTCTTTTGGACAGTTTTTCCTAGGCCAAAGATCAAAGCCTTAGGGAACCACCTGTCCTCTGGTACCAAATTTCAACAATGCTTGCCATGTTTTAAATATATATATATTTTTTCTCTGTAAAGACTAAATCTATTAAAGGAAAAAGAAAATATAATTACAAGGAGGTGGAAACCTCGGATGAGAACATCTGCATGCTTTGAGCTCATCAAAACTGCCCCATGATTGGGAGGCCCAGACATAGGAATCTGAATACAGTGACATCAAAAGACAGAGATTCTATCTATATTAACAGTAGAACCCTAGATTGCTAGACCACAAGGACAAAGAGTACATAGAACCATACATAGGAACCTAAATACAGTGACAACAAAAGACAGAGATTCTATCCATATCAATAGTAGAACCATACTGCCAGACTATAAGGACAGAGAGCCAGACAACCAAGCCGCATAGACAAAACCAGATCCACAGAACCAAAACCATCTGAACTTGATAGAGTGAGCCAAAATAAACTTCAGGGAGGACACACAAGGGAGCCAGTTGGCGTCACATGACCACGTCCTGGTCCAGCTGCTCCTCCACAACAGGACACTCACTGCCATACCAGATTCTGTCGTCCTTCGCTTCGTCACCTTCCCTACTGCCACCTGGAGGATCCGACGTCGGACGCGTACCGCAGGAACTTCCTGCTATTGCAACCGAGATAGGGGCCCCATGGGGGCTGCCACCTGGTGGCAAAGTGTCGCCAGGAGCATCCTCTTCGACATGCAGATCGCCACGCCTGTTGGCCTTACCTTCATCTGCCAGATTTTGCTCAATGCGATGGCTGCCCGTTGTTCTGTGACCACCCTGAGATGTCTCAGCCATGGTGCGCGCAGTAGCTTGAGGTTGAGCCTCTTCCTTAGAGAAAATAATGGTAATGTTTGCTGTGATAATAGCTCTGTTAAGATTGCTCTGGAACTTAAAATGAGTTGTCTGGAAAGCATTATGCGGAAAAGGCTTGCGGGAAGGGCTAAATGGAGGTGAATATGCTTGAGATGAAGGCGGAGAAGTTGGGGGTAGAGGCTGATCAACAGATTGAGCGGGCTGAGAACGCCCACGACCACTACGGCTTCGCATACAATGACGGACCATTGCCAGGCTACGAGTGGAAAACTTAGCAGAACAGGTAACTGTGGTGGAGAGACGAGACAATTGGAGGAGAACTCGAGCAAGAATCAGAGCACAGGGATGAGCAAGGGATAAGGAAAGCTCAGTTTCAACAACCAGAGCCACTAGGAGCCAAACAATAATGGCTGAGACTGTTCTGCTGCAAAGACTTAAGACTTTCAAAATGGAACGGGCAAAGGCAAGAGGCCGAGGAGCGAACAATGGAATGAAAGGCTGAGAGCGCCATGAATAAAACCGCAGGGGCCTTGCGACGTCCGAGGTGAGCAATTAAATTGAACTGCAGGCGGACCTGCAGTCGCCTTATGTGAACCAGCGTGAGCCGAGCTCGAGTTTGGAGAAATGCGCCAACCAGCAGCTGGCAGGACCTCGCGCCGGCACTATTAAATGACTCCATTAATGAACACTTAAAACACCCGCATCCGGGTCATGTTTTAAATATTTAATTGCTTGGAAACTTCTCAAATAACACAGTGTAGAGTAATTCCAATGTGCACAATTGCAAGTCAACGCATGCCATTATCACTGAAGAAATACAGTACACAACACGACACAATTAGAAATTGATGTTGCAGTACCAAGAAAGCCTGCAAGTTGAGTTTCTGGCAGAACGTTGTGAAACAAAGTCACTGACAATACAATACACAACACTACACAATTAGAAATTGATGTTACAGTACCAAGAAAGCCTGCAAGTTGAGTTAGAAATTGATGTTGCAGTACCAAGAAAGCCTACAAGGTGAGTTTCTGGCAGAACGTTGTGAAACAAAGTCACTGACAATTTTACCAGTAGCTGTTTTCTACCATAAACATCCAGACAAAGTTGTGTCTGCAGAACTTTGATAACTTATTACAACAACAATATAGCATTAATAAATTCTTTGAACCTTTTAAATAGGAAGTTTAACGCGTGTCCTAGGAATAGGACAATCTTAGATGCATCTTTCCATGAAGATAATGAGATAATGGGGTCTTTGGAGTTTAGTTCCTGTTGCTATTTATGGAAAAAAATAAATGATTCACTAATGCTAAGGTAAACACCATTTCAGATAAAAGGGAAGGAAGCATGGATAACACTTATGAAGGGAAATGATCAAATATCCTTGATCTTTTGCAGTAAAATTTCATTCCATGTATCTATTGGGTGAGGGAAGCACCAATGTAGGGAGTCAGTTGGAACTAGTGTTGCGAACATCTTGATAACATCCCGATTTTATCTTGAAACCACGATTTTTTGGCCTAGCCGATGTTTGCCGATTTTTACCGATATGTCCCTGATTTTTACGATTTTTTTGGCTTTCCGAACCTTTGCCAATTTTATCCCGATGCCGATGTTCGCAACATTGGTTGGAACAAGGTGTTTGCATATACTCTTTGATATAAAATCAAAGTCCCTGTATTTTCCTAGATGCTTGTTTGGCCTAAGTAGAGTGCAGTTTGCAGTATGTTATATAAACCAGCTCTGCAATTGAGCCATTGGGAGCCTCTTCCTTCATTCCATACTTGAACTCATACACAACTATCTTGTGCATCTGTTTCTCAACATTGTTGAGCTTTACCTCATCCTTTTTGTAGGGCACTGTCTTATTGTATGTGCCACGAGTCCCACTGGCCATTTTCAAAATAGTCTACTATGAAAATTTGCATGAAGGCAATGTCTTTAAATACCGACAGCGAGCGGATCCCTTTGAGTGCAACGTGAATAACATGTCTAAAGGAGAAATAGAAGCTCAACTACATAGCTTCAATTTCTTAACAATTGTGACAACCCGCTACTTGATTTTAGAAACCACTAGCTAGAGGATAGAATGATAGAATCCATATTTGGTAGCGAAGTCACCTACTCTAGGTTAAAAACATCCAAATGAATCTTCATTACTCCTTGAGGGGTGACCTTAACTCTACCCTTGTGTTTTTTATCAGATATGGTGACTAGAGAACCATAAATTTAAAGTTATATGATGCAAAATATGAGTGCACATTTACATTAGCTTCATCTCTATATGTAGTTTTAAGATGTTCTCCCTGCACAAATTGAATACATTTTCAATTAGACATGAAAGCCAAGAAAACGATATGAATATAAAGACAACCTTCTTGTTTTGTAATGGGTTGTTTTGATCTTCAAACATACATGAGAAAGCATACACAATAGAGTGCATTTGATTATGAGCTACATAATCATCCACAAAAGCCCACAACTGAATCAATGGTTTATGAGACTTGTTGGAAATGTAACTAGTTTCGGTCTTCATAATTTTTGTTGTACTCATTTCAATATGCATCCAATGTAACAAACAAAAGAAAAAAAGAAGTTATTATTATAAAGCACGAGTTTCATGTTCATTATTAATAGCCTTCTAGGTAAATGCATGTTTTTCAAGTAGTTGAAATGTGTAACTAGTTTTGGTCTTCATAAATATGAAATGTACTCTTGATTCTTGTATATTCTAAAAAGAAAAGAAAAATTATTATTGTTATTTTGTAGTATGGGTTTCATGCTCAAGATCATTTTATTTATAGATGAAGCACTCATTGAGTGCTTCTAAGGCTTTGTCATAAAGTCTAGGAGTCAAAGAAGTCATTGTCATATATAAAGACCCTATCGGGCATGTTGTATCATGTAAACGAATTTTTTGTAAGTCATAAAAGTGTCATAAGACTTTCACCAAGACCAAGTCAGCGTGCATAAGAGAAGTCAACCTACAAGCAGTGAAGTCGCTTGGCCTCATTTGAAAAGGGAATCCAATCAAGTTTGAATACCAAGAAGAAACCTAATAGCCAATGAAAAAGAGGAGAAACTAAGGGAAATCAAAGTGATAAGGGATTGTTTTATGGTTGAATCTTCACGTGTGAGAAAATTATGGCATACCACTGTTGCAACAAGATCGAATTAAATCCACATCAAGGCGCTGAATAGAGTGTAAAAAATAGATCAATTGGCAAGCCGAGTTGCTAAGAGAAGAGAATCAAGCCAAGCGAAGGAGTAAAATATTATAATTCTACCCTAAAATCCTCACGTGCGAAATTGCAAGAATTACAGGCACACTGAAAGGTGTAGTATTGAAGTAGTGTCTGAAATTTGAGGTAAGGTTTGAATTTTGAAGTGACGAAGAAAGTCTAACTAGTGTTGACTTTGTAGGAAGTAGATTCATCAAAATGAGGTTTGACTTAGTCTTGGAGGAGTCTTGGTAGTGGGTCTTAGGTTTTGGAATTTGTCATTTGAAGATTCTATAAGAGAAAAAATCTTGTGTGTTTTCCTCTCAAGAGGAGAGATTTTGCTCCTGGCTAGCAACCTGCATTTTGTGGCTTTTTGTCTCATTGATCTTCATTGTTTTGGTAGCCATTTCATGATTAAAGAACATAATAATAATCAAGTGAAAGAAGAAGCTAATAACAAGTACATCAAGTTAAAGAATATCACAAATAATTATCAATGTAAGAAACAAACCTAATCTAGCCGCCTCCAGATTTCTCAACATGATATCAAAGCTAAGGTGACTACAACAAGAAGGCAGCTTGAAGATCATACATTTGAAGAAGGATACATAAGGGCCAAACTCAAAGAGATCATCAAGGAGAACTAAGAAGCATCAAGGAGGACCATCTGTCCCATCACAAGGATCACATCATCTATAAGGAACACAATTTTGAAGAAGAAGAAGACCTAAAGGACTCTACCTCCACTCAAAGAAAGGACTCTACATTTTGAAGCACCTTGAGAAGCCTCCACATTCTACATTATCATCCAAATGAAGGAAGAAGAAACATTGGTATCATCTTTAAAGAAATCAAGGTGATATCCCTCTCATTGAAGAAAGGATCACATCTCAAGCCTACTTGAAGAAAGAAGGTCATCAAGAAAACATCTTCAATAGTCAACATCATCAAGAAAGCATCAAGTGGAAGATATCATCATCAAAGAAGCATCTTTACTTGACAAATAAGTATTATATATTTTATATCTTAATACATAATGACTTTTTTATGCAAGTAGAACAACAAACAAGTTGGGTCATCGAATTACTTTGCATGAAAAAAGATGTTGGGTGTGGTGACTGATTATCGTCTTTATTTAGAGGTATCACTGCATTGGACCCCATTTCTTAGTGTGGCGGCAATGCCGCCCGTAAATGTGCACCGCCACGTGGGTCTAAGGGGAGTGGGGCAGCCGTGACGACGATTATTTGGAGCCCCCTTTGGCAGGGGATCAGGGGCAGTGCCCCCAAAGCTAAAAATATATGTAAAATTGCTTTGTAAAATGTTGTAATTTTGTAGTCAATCTGGGCCATTCATTAGGTGGAAATCTAATGGTAGATGTTATGTTTAATTTATAGTTGTTAGCCCTAGAAGACAACCCCTCGCTATATATGAGGGAATTGTATTGTGGCTACATAGATGTGTAATCTGAGCCAGAAAGAGAGGAGATTGTGTGAGAGCCAAGAGCGAATCACATCGGATTTGTTGTAGGTTGTATTTTTCCATTTTGTTGGATAATATAAAAGGAAGGACTGACTGTTTCTCTATGGATGTAGCTCAAATTGGGTGATCCACGTACATCTGTCTCTCTCTTATTTTATACGTTTTCTATGTTTATATTTCTGCAATATTTTTATGTGTTCCATTGCTCTGTGATATATAATTTTCTAACAACTGGTATCAGAGCCGAAGGCCTATTTCGTTGATAAAATCGCAGGAGAAAAGGGTACCTGGTTCGAGTGGGAGCAATGGCAGAAGATGGTAGGTTTAGGGTCGAAAAATTTAACGGCCAAAACTGCCAGCTGTGGAAGATGCAGATGGAAGATTACTTGTATCATAAATATTTGTACCTACCATTGAGCGGAAAGACAAAGAAGCTGACGAGTATGACGGACATAGAATGGGATATTCTTGATAGAAAGGCACTTGAAACGATACAGTTGCCTAGCGGCGTCGGTAGCCTTTAATATTTCAAAGCAAATGACAACAGAGGGTTTAATGTCGACATTGGCCAAATTATATGAAAAACCCTCTACCTCAAATAAGGTATTTCTTGTGAAGTATTTATTTAATATGAAGATGTCAGAAGGTGGATTTGTCACTAATCATTTAAATGAATTTAATACATTTACTAGTCAGTTAAGTTCCGTAGGGGTAACTTTTGATGATGAAGTTAGGGCTCTGTTATTTCTATGTTCATTGCCAGAAAGTTGGAATGGTTTAGTTATGACCATTAGTAACTCTGTCTCTGGATCTAGTACTTTAAAGTTTGATGATGTTGTCGATGCAATCCTTAGTGAGGAAATGCGACGAACAAGCTCCGGTGAGACATCAAGTAATGCTTTCACTGCAGAGACTAGGGGAAGGAAAATGGAAAGAGGAAAGAGCCCAGGATATCACAGTAAGTCAAGGAAAAACAAATCCAAGTCTAGATCGGAGATAGTGTGCTAGAAATGCGGGAATAAATGACACTTGAAGAAACAATGCAAGTCTTGGAAGGGAAAAGGAGGAGATGCACAACAAGAAAACAATCATGAAGCAAATGTGACATGTGATGTGTTGCAAGATGCTTTGATTCTTTCATTAGAAAATATTATTGATGCTTGGGTGGTAGATTCAGGGGCCTCATTCCATGCCACACTTAATAGGAAACATTTTCATGATTATGTTCAAGGAGATTTTGGACAAGTTCGATTGAGTGATGATAAATCCTGTAATATCATTGAAATGGGTACAGTTTTCATAAAACAATAGAATGGAAATCAATGGTTATTAAAAGAGGTAAGGTATGTTCCAGATTTGAAGAAAATCTGATTTCAACAGGGCAATTGGGAGGTGAAGGTTGTGTAACAATTTTTATAGATAAAATTTGGAAGGTCACTAAAAAAGCCTTGGTAATAGCAAAAGGAGGAAATTTTGGTACATCGTATTTATGTAATGGTATATTTAATTTTGTTAATGCTTTAACCTCTATAGGAGTAGATACGACATTGTGGCATCATAGGCTTGGGCACGAGTGAGAAGGGGATGCATATTATTTACTCAAGAAATTTGTTGCCAGGTTTGAAGCGTGTTGATTTGGAATTCTGTGAGAATTGTGTTTATAGAAAACAAAAGAGAGTCAGATTCCTTAGTGGGGAAAGAAAAGAAGGTCGAAAAATTAGAGCTTGTGCATACAGATGTATGGGGACTTGCTTAGGTATCTTCTCTTGGTGGCTCTCGTTATTATGTTATTTTTATTGATGATGCAACCAGAAAAACTTGGATTTATTGTATTCAAAATAAATCTGATGTATTTGGTACTTTCAAGAAATGGAGATTTTTGGTTGAAAATGAGACAGGAAAAATGTTGAAGTGTCTCAAATTAGACAATGGAGGTGAATATTGCAGCAAAGAGTTTGATAGGAATTGTTCAGAGAATGGAATTCATAGAGAGAAGCCAGTGCTAGGAACACCACAAGAAAATGGTGTCAGAAAGGATGAACAAGACAATCATGGAGTGTGCAAGGTGCATGAGATTGCATGCAAGATTGCCTTTACAATTTTGGGCAAATGTTGTAGATACTGTTGTTTATCTAATAAACAAAGGGCCTTCAAGTTCCTTGGATGGTGGTATTTCAGAGAAGACATGGATAGGTAAAAGGTAAACTACACATTTTTAAAGACTTGGTTGTGAAGTCTTTGTCCACATTAATAAAGAAATTAGAACAAAGTTTGAGGCAAAATCAAAGAAATGTACCTTTATTAGATATGGTGTTAATGATTTTGGTTATCGCTTTTATGATTATGAAAAACACAAATCATTATGAGAGATGTCATCTTCAATGAAAATGTTTTGTATAAGGATTAGACGCAGGAAAAGAAACAAGGAAAAGAAAACAAAGAATACACAATGCTTGATGAGATCACAGAAAAAGTGAAGGTGCCTGAAAATCATAATGATCAACGGCGAGAACAACAACATCAACCACAACAGCGACAAGCATCTCAAACCCCTGAAAGTGGTGTTAGAAAATCTACCAAGATAAGTAGACCCTCTGAACAATACTCTCCTTCATTATATTATGTATTGTTGATTGATTCTAGTGAACCATAGTGTTATGAAGAAGCAATGCAAGTAGAAACCAAGAAGAAGTGGGAGCAAGCCATGAAAGAAGAGATGGAATCCTTAGTACATAACCAGACTTGGGACTTAATTAGGTTTCCTACAGATAAAAAAATATTGCAGAATAAATAGGTTTATAGGTTGAAGGAAGAAGATGGAGGTAGAAAAATGTACAAAGCTAGACTTGTGGTGAAGGGGTTTGCACAGAAAAATGGTATAGACTTTGATGAGATATTTTCTCTTGTTGTTAAAATGACTTCAATCAGATTTATTTTAAGTCTAGTAGCAGCACAATATTTGCATCTTGAGCAGTTAGATGTATAGACAACCTTTCTCCATGGGGATTTGGAGGAATACATATATATGCAACAACCGCAAAGATACGAGGTGAAAGAGAATGAAAAACTAATGTGCAGGTTGAAAAAGCACTTGTATGGCTTAAAACAGGCTCCAAGGCAATGGTATCTAAAATTTGACAGGTTTATGTCTGAACAAGGTTATACTAGATGTCACTCTGATAATTGTGTTTATCTCAAAAGACAAATTTATGATTGCAGCTATATTATATTGTTATTGTATGTAGATGACATGCTTGTTGCAGATTCTAACACGCAGGAAATAAATGTGCTCAAAAGAAAATTGGCAAATTTATTTGCAATGAATGACTTGGGTGCTGCAAAACAAATCATTGGTATGAGAATAAATAGAGACAATAAAAATAAAAAATTAACAGTCTTAGAGTGAGTACAAATAAAAGGTGTTGAAAAAATTTAATATGCAGAATGAAAAACTTGTTAGTATACCTTTGGCTAGCCATTTCAAACTAAGTAAGGAGGTGTGTCCCAAGACTCAGGAAGAAATGACTTATATGTTTAAAATTCCATATGCATCAACAGTTGGAAGCTTAATGTATGCATGGTCTACATAAGGCTTGATATTGCACACGTAGTAGGAGTTGTAAGAAGGTACATGAACAATCCAGGAAAATAACATTGGATGGCGGTGAAGTGGATTCTCAGGTATTTGAGAGGTACCACAAATCAAACATTATGCTTTGGTGGTTCAAACATTTCTCTACAAGGATATGTTGATGCAAATATGGTAGGTGATAGAAATAACAGGAGGAGCACCACAGGGTATGTGTTTACTATAGGTGGAACAACTGTCAGTTGGGTTTCAAAACTGCAAAGTGTTGTTGCACTTTCAACGAAGGAAGCAGAATATGTTGCTGCTACAGAGGCTAGTAAAAAAATGATTTGGTTACAAAGGTTTCTGGATAAATTGGGTAAGAAGCAGGAGTTAGGCAGGTTATACAGTGACAACCAGAGTGCCATACATCTTGCAAAGAACTCTGCATTTCATTCAAAGATTAAACATATACATCACAAGTACCATTTCATACAGTTAGTGTTGGAAGTTGGACAGTTGATGCTGGAAAAGATATACACTAGCCAGAATCCTGTAAATATGTTAATAAAAGTTGTAACTACGGAGAAAATAATATTCTGCTCGGGTTCAATTGGTTTTCAAGTATGATAATGAAGATGAGAAACAACCAGGGCCGAAGTGGAGTCATTGTCCAACAAATGAAGCAGCGGTGGACTTGCTATAATCAGTTTCCAAGTGGGAGATTGTTGGGTGTGGAGCCTAATTATCTTTTTTATTCAAAGGTATCACCGTATTGGATCCCATTTCTTAATGTGGTGGCAACGCCGCCCGTAAATGTGTCACTGCGGGGTCTAGTGGGGGTGACAACGATTATTTGGAGTCCCCCTTGGCAGGGGATTGGGGGCAGCGCTCCCAAAGCTAAAAATAGATGTAAAATTGTCTTGTAAAATGTTGTAATTTCATATTCAATCTGGGTCGTTCATTAGGCGGAAATTTGACTTTACTTTATGTTTTTTCCTAGAAGGCAACTCCTCACTATATATGAGAGAATTGTATTGCGTCTATGTATATGTGTATTCTGAGCAAGAAAGAGAGAAGAGATTATGTGAGAGCGAAGAGGGAATTACATCGGATCTGCTGTAAGTTGTATATTTTCATTTTGTTGGATAATATAAAAGGAATGACTCACTATTTCTCTTTGGACGTAGCCCAAATTGGGTGAACCACGTATATCTGTGTCTCTCTTGTTTTATGTGTTTTTCTTTTTGCAATATTTTTATGTGTTCCATTGCTCTGTAATATATAATTTTCTAACAGAAGAGAATAGATTTGATCCTCATAAAAAATAGAGTGAGTAAGTATGTCACGGTATCAACCACCAAACCTTCTCAAAAGCAATCTCAAGCACTATCAAAGAACATGAAAGGAGAAATAAGGCCTCAAATAATCCTTATTGAGTCAACCAAGGATTCCCTCATTCCTTATGTAGCAAAGTTGAAAATAACGAAGAGATCTATGAAAAGTTGGTAGCACTGTTCTCTGTAAGCACTCTAGGAGAGATAATATCGTGAAGAACCAAACTATACAAGATGAAGGCATTAAAGGAAGAAGGGGTAGCCACATATCTTATGATGATATCTCAAATAAGATATCAATTACAAGAACTAGGAGAAATAATGTTTGATCGGTAGAGGATCACCATTGTGCTCAATGCACTACTTGATGAGTGAGACAATTTTATATCAAGCATCTATGGAAAGAATGAAACCACTCCATTCAATTCACTGTGGTCATTATGCAAGAATGAAGAAACTAGATCACAGACAAAGAACGATCTTGGATCAAAACAATGTAAACTTTGAAATGAGCATTGTAGTGAGTATCTGTTTTTTGAGGTAGCAAAAAATCATTCGATTTTGAAAAGCGTTGATTCAAAATACACATTTTTTTTAGAATATTTGACACTTCAAATTTTCTTGTGTATCAACTATGAACATTTTTTTAAAAATGTTAGTGATTTTCATGCTCATTTTGAAAAGTGTTGATGCAACATCAACCCCTTCTTTTAGAGGATTTATTTTTGACACTTTAAATTTTCTAATGTATTAAGTGGATATTTTTTTTTAAATGTTGGTGATTTTTATGCGGACTTTAAAAACATCAACAATTTTTTTAAGACATACTTTTGACACTTTAATTTTTTTTATGTCTTAAGTATGCAGTTTTTTTATTATAAAATGTTGATTATTTAACCATTTTTTAAGTTGTTTTATTCTTCTTCTTGTTTTTTCCCCAAGATGTTTGTTTTTTAAGGGTTTTTCAAACATGTTTTTTTTTTTTTTTTTTTGCAATGTTTTTTACAATGAAAATTTTTAATTTTTTTTGCAAATTAAAAAAAATACATTAATATTTTGAGGTAGATTTTTATATAATTTATATAATGCTAATTTTGTATTTTCAATACACATAACAATAATTGTCATTAGAATATATATATATATATATATATATATATATATAATATATATCAAAAGGCATGTGGTTTGACCATCACCAGGTTTATTGACCAATGCGATGACCATACAACATATAAAAAACAAAATTTCCAGCTGAGAGGTTCAGAGCTTGAGACGCTAACATACTAGAAAACTAACAGAACAAGAAACACACTAGTGAACATAATTAGTTTTCGGATGTAATTGAAGTGGTGCTATCTGACCCAGTGTTTGGGGGAGGTGGGGGGCGATACATGCAGTTGACATGGTGCTCAAAGTGAGCGAGCCAGGTTTTGATTTTTTCAACCTTTTTCAGTTAGCAAATTTTGTCCGCGCCAGACTACAACTACTCTCTCACGAACACGGCATTGGAAGACTTGGAGATGCTCGAATTTAGCCATGACAACTTCGTACTCCTCCTTGCGAGCTTGATCATGGGCGTCTAGACGGGCATAAACAAATTGGAGAAGTTCAAGAATTGCCGAGGAGGGGCCTGACCTCCTGGAAGGCGTCCGACCCGTGAACCCAAAACGTCCTTGGTTGGAGCGGCCTTGCATTGCCGAGCCATGAAGATGACCTTTCCCTTGACCATCCACCACCTGCATCATGATCGAGTTGCAGGACCATTTGACAATAACAACCTACCTTGGAAGAAATTGGCGAGCTACGACCCCAATGGGTGCCTCGACGCCCGCGACCACGACCTCTCGCGGGGAGCTTGGAGCTTCCCTCCCGAGCATAAACAACATCACCCCAAGACCTAGAGGCGGGGGAGGGGGGGTTAGTGCATTCTGGCTTCGTCGGAACACTTATGCGTGAGGAGCGAGGGTTGAGTTTCATAATGGAGTGCAAAAGGGACCTGTAGAACCAGAGAAGAGGGATTCCCTCAGAAATACCATCTGCCCCTTGAAACTAACCAAGACCAGCCGTAGACTAGAGACAAAAGGAGTGTCACATACCCATTGGGCACAATACTACAAACTCCTTCCATTCTTTATTAGATCCATGATGTGGACCTTTAGATTCAATTAATAAACTTACACTCCACATCAATCCTTAAGCATAAATTACAACTTGAAGAAAATAATCAATCATGGTATGCAACTAAAAAGATACTTTGATGACTCCACACAAGCATTAATGGAATGTTATCCTAAATCTACTGTATCTAGCATGGCCATGAACTATGATCATAGTCCTACTGACATAGTCGAAAGTATTACAAACATATATTTTATGCAATATGAATAATCAGCGAAACGAGCCTTAGTTGATGCCATTCCCATAATGCATAATGCATATCATAGATAACTCGAACCATAAACTATACAATTTTAAGCCTTAAAACATAATTATTCCGCATACATTGTTGTCTCATGCATAAATATTTACCACCTTAAAACAGAGATATCACATAAGTTCAAAGATGCACTATGTTCCTTCACTAAATTTAAATTTAGATTCAATAGTTATCCCATGCATCCATATATAATCATCTCATAAATAAAGTTAGTACATGCAATTTTATTCATGCATAGTGGTCACATACAAATTCTATCATTAGTAACATGTGCCATATAGCTCCTTGAACCAAGTATTAATGACTACCTACTATGCTCCCATCACTAAATCTACACTTGGATGTAATAGGGGTCACATGCATAAGAATTCAATCATCCTCAGAATTACAGATAACATATACAACTATACATCCGAGTTAAGCAATTTACTACATAAAAAGTAAGGAGTACACATACAATACATCCCATGCAAGTGGTTCAGACAACAGAAATTGGAAGGAATGTCACTTGGAAAACCGAACACCGCCACCTAACCTAGAACTGTCTTCTACTAATTCAACCTCGAGCCAAGAATTCTTGCCATGGATCAACTTTCTGTATTGATCTCTTCAATGGGTATTTAATACCCTTTTTCATGATATGGTTTCCATTAGAGGCGTCCCGTTTTTATGGATTCTTTTTATCCATTTGCCTAGGTTTTTTTTAGAAAAACTCGCATTTATCTTCTGCGAGGCTTTTACTCATAAAAGCTTTCCTTTATCTCCTGCAAGGATTTTATGTTTTTTTTCTTAACTTAACATATTTATCTAGCTAAGTAGCTTAATGGATATTTATCTCCAAATCCATTAAACTTATCTAGATTTGGATATAGAAGTCTTATCATGAAAGAATTATCCATTCCCATTCACCAATGGGATTTGACAAGAATCTCATCTCTTGGTGTCTTGCTTTTCCAAGTGATTAAATTATTTTATTTACAAAGTATTTACTTTCATTATTACATATTAGACCTAGATTTTCTTAGCTTAGGTCGCCAGAGTGTTACATACAACGGAGGGGTATTACATACTTCCCCCCTTAAATTTACACCGCCCTCGGTGTATTACTACATTTTTCAATTTATTTCCTCGTCCACAGTTAACTGTTTTTGAATTTCCAGGTTCCCATGGCCTTGCCACCTGAATCAGACCTTCCGATACATTGGTTACAAAGGAGTTCTACCAGCAATCTCCTTCCTTGGCTACTTGTGCATTTGTTTCAATCAATTTTGGGAGAGATTTTCAAATGCAAAAAAGTCAATTTTTGTTTGTTACATGAGTAACTACGGGTTAATGTTGCTCGCCCTTTCGCTGTGATTCCTCAGTTCCAGCTTATTTAATATAATAGGAAGAAATGCATGTTTCTCCAATGAGTTTATGTTCTTTTCCGAACACTTTCTTCCTGCAGTTCCTCTGCATTAGTCACAACAAGTCAAACTAGCACATTTGACCAATCAACATGTATAAAATATCATATCCGGCTAGCTCACACATAACCATCAACATCGTAACCCATATGTAACCATCATAAATCAAGATCACATGTCATATGTATACCAAGACTGAAGCAAAACACAGATACTTATCCATAGTTTCCCATACCAATTCTTAGTTTCCACTTTTATCCTGCTTCTATACACACTCTGAATCGGTTGCCTCACCAGTCAATCACCCAGTGCCTTTATGTGCACCTACACATAATTTGCATTACACACACACAACTATACATGTCATATATTATCATGCAATACATGTATCCATACTGGTACCATATGTATCACTTGTACACAGTACCACTTGTACAACTTATACACCATACCAATGTCCATAGCATCACCTGCACGACATATACTCCATCCACATGTTTTGAACCATGTTAGAATTATGCTAAAAATTCTTTAAACTATTCATCTTACCTTTAGGCAAGTCCAATCAAACCATGTTTGGTTTGTTGATTGGGGAATAAGGAATTCTGCAACTAGAATATAACTGAATTTTTTTATGTCAAAGTATTTAAGTGCTTTTACTTAGCTAATCCTTTGCATGTGTCTTGTGGTTGCAGGAAATTTTCAGCAATTGATAACATAGATGCATAATACAACTTTACAAAACCAATAAATTTGAGTTCTGGGATTGAATTTGTCTTATAGACAAGGTTTTAACAACAACGGAATATAACTTTTGCTTAATCATAAAACAAATTATTGACTATGATACTTAGTCTATCATAGATATTTGAAGTCTAATAACCACTTTAACTTTGTCTTTAACCAAGAAAATGATCGTTTGTTACTTAAATGTAGTCCACACTTAACTAATCATGTCATATGACTTACTGTTGCTCTTTTTACACTTCTTCCAACATCTTATTGTCCATGAATAATTCAGTGTAGGTCTAAATCCATTGAACAAACAATATGCAAATACATACATTTCCCATACATGAGTTATAAATAAAAGTTACAATGTTTTCAATTCCACACCTTCTATGTGTACCAGGGTTTGATCCTAGGGTATTTACATGTTAACACCTCATTCTAACATTAAGTCACCCCTAAGAACAAAGAGAATATAACTCATTTATCAGTTATCAAATTTATTAGCATAAATTGCCATGTCGTTTATGCAATACTTGTGATGTTGTCCTATTCGGAACCAAACAACACTATTAATGCAATCAGACAAGCAAACTTCTTCAAGATCATTAGATGGTGCTAAAATATGCATTTTCATATTATACAGTTGTCCATTTAAACTTCTTCAAGATTGTTGGATAGTGATACAATATGAATTTCATATTATACGGTTGTCCATTTATTAGATACCCAATATCTTTGGTGCACAACTATCCTGATTACTAGTGCCACTTTTGCCATCATCTTCTTAATTTAGCAACAAGCTGTTGCATGGTTTGTTATCCTCTTTCTTCCTCATCTAGAACATTTTATGTGTTCCATTTCACTTGATGCGTGCATTATTTTATTACCAGCGTAAGATCCTTTGACTATCATAGGTTGTATTAATGTGAAAAATCTCGGTTTACTAACGATTGGTTTATTAATTCAGATCAGTCCTATTCCGAATCTAGGGTACAATTCCTAACAATCATTAGGCTGCTTTGAATTTCTCTAATGTATCCAACACCACCATATCTAATACGCAAGTATACTTTATTCAAATAAAGTAGAAACACGCTGATCATTTTTACCTCATCACTTTCCTATAAAAGTACAATTGTAAGATTTTCAATCATCCTACTGTAAGCATATTTTTGAAAGGTTTTTCTTTGGGAGATATTAATAGAACCCCATCTGTATCTAGATGGATATGTTCATTAAGGTTGTGCAGTTTTGAGGTTGCACATTTTAAGTTGCAAATTTTTACATTTTAGAATTTGAGTGAGCATGTGCTCTTAAGCTTAACACTGTCTTTCTACTATTAGCCAAGAAACACCAAGAGTTACTTTTACACTCCAATTATGTATTTACACTAGAGGTACTGTTGGTGTTAGTCCCATTGACTTTCTTATGAAGGTCATACAATTATTAATGTACGTTGTCTTCATGCATACAATAAGTTGTATTGCACGTTTACATAATCTTCACAATTTTGACCCTAGTTGAGTCTAGTTTGAACATATAATTTGTGATTTTTATTTATTACAATTATTTAGATATTGTGTTCCTCAAGGACACCTGTAGGTCCAAACCATGCACATTTACCTTGGTATGCAAGTTGCTACCAAATGTCTGAATAATGACCCGCTTTAGTTTCCTTTAACAACGTATATTTGGAGCATTTTCCTTTAATGATTCAACCAATGGAAAAACCACATTCCAAAATGGATTGCATTATTAATTAACACAACCATATTAAATTGATTTTTTTAAATACTTTGTCTCCTGTGCTTAAAGATATAAATAAAATCTTTGGAATTTATTCTATGATGAAACCCACTTAATTAACAATCAAATTTTGTTAATGTTGATAGTATGTGATAAACTTCTTTCCTCGTGATTTATATAGTTTCCATTTATATACTTTTAATTTCTTATTTCACCTCAAGTTGGCCATGATCCATGGAAAGAAAAACACTTGACAATTTATCTATTCTCGTTTGTGAGTTACTTTATATGAGTTCAACGTTTCCTCTTTCATTTATCATTTCTTAGCATCTCTATAATCATAAACTTTATTCCATTAAGTGATGTCCTTGACTAGACTAACCTTTCCGGTATTAGTTGGAATTTTTTTAAGCTACGCCCTTGCATAACAATCATACAACTCATAATTTGATTTTACTATGAGTAAAATAACATGATGACCTTATCATCAAAATTTTAATCCAATAATCATACTATAAAATTACTTATTCACCGCCCTTATTTATTCATAACTTTCATTACATAATATACTCATTGTTTTTCTTAAAGTTGGTTATAGGCTTTACTCTCTTATGTCGAGGCATTTAGGATTTGAGCCTTCTTTTACCTCAATATCAATGATATATATTCTTCTTACATATGTACTACATGTTCTTTAATTGAATATTTCATTAATACTGTGGGTATAACCTTCTGCTTAATTTCATGTACTCTCTACCACTCAATAAAATAGTAATCCAACTTATGGTTGACCATTTCTACTTATTAAAATAATCAATGTGTTAATTCTTGATATTTCTTTGTAGTACTCTCTATTCCACTACAACATGACAAGGTTCTATGTTACATAACACCTTGCATAATTGTTTGTTTCCATAAAACTTTCACCGTTGCTTTCTTCCCCTGATGCTACTATAGTTATCCACAATACTTAGATATGAGAATTTCGATATAAGTGTAAGGATTAAATGCCTTCTAGTTTACTCATCAAGCCCGTATATATCTACTGTAAGATATTTTAAATTTATTTTTAAATCATGGAAAATATCCATGCATGAAAGCACATAATCTTTTCATGCATACAATTGCAGTTCATAGTAAGTACATAAGGTGCCATGTATGTATATATGCACACAATTTGAGCCATTTATGTAGGTAAACATATGAAGAGTGAAGATTTAATCATCCATGCATGTAATCCCCTCACTGATTTTGGGGCATTATCCTCATTCATCCCCAACATTATTTATATGCAGCACAAGGAAAGATGAACTCACAACCCTCACAATATCATTTAATCACATAAATCCAAGGAGAAGTATTCACATTTATATGGGCGTCTTATGCATAATAAAAATATAGCCCATATAACTTATACACATACATCTATGTAGCTTGGTTATACATAATTTATACATTCGACAATTAATACCAATTTTAAAATAATTATATAGTTGTGCATCTTCAACTACCATAATACATAGACTTGCAAATTTCAAGATAAAATACAAAGATGATTATGAAGTGCATATAAAAAATAAACGTTTTAATTTGTTGGCACAACAAGTAATGCATCACCATAGCTCTAGTATTTTAGAATGCAATATCAGGGAGGGAATTATTACCGTGATACGACAATGATGCCATCCAGACCAATTTCCTCAAGCATTAAGTGCAAGCTTGCATGGAGATGCTTCACCACGAAGCTTGCCTTCAATCCCAGGTGCTCTCGTATTCCCAATTACGAGGCAACCATGCCTAAACAAAAAATGTCAGCACAAGCAAATTACTTAAACAACATAAATCCATTCCCACAACAATCCACATCATCAATTCACATGATATAGTCGATTCATCACTAATAGCACAATTCCATGAGAACTACTAGCTTACCAGTTACAAGTTTTGGGCCTCAAAATGTGTGCCATCATACTAAGAGACATACGTTATATGTAAAACACATGCATGTAATCATGCCATAGGTTTAAACTCGTCATATGCAAAATAACAAAGGATGAACGCTTAATGAATTCACGCAACTTCGAGGAGGTAGTAAACAGAAGATATGCATTATGCATGAATACCACCAATTCATAATTTAATTTCCTTTTCCAGAGAGACATAATCCCTTCGCTCAGGTCCAATTTAAACTCCAGGACAATGGGTTTACTCACTATGATCACAATCCCTAAATTGATTCTCTGGTATTGTTAACTGTCAACTTTCTCTTCTTAATCATAAAAAAGGCCTTCTCATTATGAGAATTAGCAATTTAGCTGTCTGCATATATAAGTCAATGAATGGGTATCTCTTTGGGGAGATAATCGAATCATTGCATGTTCTATCTTATAGCAGGAAGTGGTTTCAAAATCGAACAAATTTTCACTATTAACGCAGACAACCGAAAAATGTAATGTTTAATAATTATGCTAGAACGTCCAGACCAAAGTGAAAACTACTGCTGTAATATGTTCTAGAGCTAAAAGTAAATAAATCACTGTAGGTTTGAGACTAAGCCCAATATCATATTATCACTATATGAACAAACTGCGTAGGTTTATGTAATTTGTAGTTTCAACCACCTGTTACATCAGCTCGCTATTTGATCCCGCCCACCAAATAAACGTCTATAATAAGCTAGGACTACAGTGTAAACATCAGGATGAGATAAATATGTTTTCAAATTTTCTTTCATGCTATGAGGGAAAATATTTATCCAACTCGTCAACTAATTCAGGGTTATATTCAAGGTCGAACAAACAACGAATTAATGAATAACTTCATGTTTATTTGCACTAGAGACTTATAATATTGACTTGATAAAGCGTTGTCTATAAATCAATTTTCTGTGACACCACACTTTTGCTTCTGTTAGCTTTCTTGGCAATTGTCTCCTTGCATGCTTCGATTTACCTAGGAACTCTACTGACCTTACCTGAATGTCAATCACTACATCTGGATGACCGACCTCCTAACTCCATGTAGAGAAACGAAAGGAAAATCCTTGTTTATTTAAAGAGAATTTCATTCACGACAACCTCAATTATGCATTGCCTCTGTATACAACGCAAAAATTCGACCAAAAAAAAAAAAACTGGATCACCATTATCCACAACTATACTTTTTATGGACACATCTCTAGCTCAGTGGATAAGGTGAGCAAAGAAAATGGATTTGTGGATCGAAGGAAACAATCATCCTTAAAGTGATTTTCTCCGATTGAAGTGGAATCCATAATGTCCTCTATTTGATTCGAGTACCATGATTGATATGACATGTATATCCAACCGAATTTGATTGAATGAATCGATCCACCAAATGCTTTAAAGCTCAAAGGCTCGGATTTTATTTTTTTATTTTTACAAACCTGTGAGAAAGATTCCAATTCATGAAGTGTCACTCCTGCCTTATCCTCATTACTTCGATGGTAAAAACAAGCGATTTATTCAACGCCCAAAATGTAAGAGACAAGTGAAGGGAGGAGCTCACGAGGGCACTGCCTTTATTTAATACGAAAGGCTGTAGTGGGTTGCATAACCAAGCTGCCATGGAAGTTTTAGACATGTAGTGTAAAACAACGTCTCTTGTGGGCTTAGCTTGGCATCTCGTTGCTGAGCTTGGGTTCGTGATTTAGCTTTCTAAATAATCGATCAAGGAACTTCATGTTAAAGAATCAAGATAACCATATTCACGGCTTCTGCTATATTCAATGAGACCCTAAAATGGATGACTAGTTGTACCAACAAAAAGTGATTCAACATATGGACTGAATGATATTATAGATATCCCTCCGAAGAAATCAATTTCCGAAAGCAAGGTCTTGTCCCTAGCATTTTCTCCATCCCTCTGTGGACATCATAAATTTTGCTATTCAAATCAACACTAGAAACTAGTATTTATTAATGTTGATTTGGTTATTAGGATTTCACTTTTAATTGTAATGTGTACACAGAAAATATACACATTCATATGAGAATCAATTCGAATAAGTAAAACAACTTTTCTTATTACACAAACTACTTATATGAACATGAGGACAAGCAACTTATATGAACACACGGAGCACAAAACATTATTTGTTGGTTCCGCACTTTCTTGACTTGACTCGTGATATTGTGTAATTTAGATAGGATGAAGGTTTGGTCAAAGGAATGAACTTCTTCAACTTTTAATTTAACCCTTTTTGCAATTTGAAAACACAATTTTTTACATGCTTTGACACGCAAAATAGAAGCTTCCACTTATCACTAAATATCAACCTTTAGCCATACCAAAACCCATCGTTTTACACAAACCTAGTTCAAAATTATATTCGATTTCAATATATATATATATATATATATATATATATATATATATATATATATATTATATATATGCTATTGCTTCAACATCCCGCTCCAATAACTCATTTTAAAATTTAATTTCAATAGTTATGAATTCTAATACCTTAAGACACTACTATTGGAACATAACCTACAACTCCTTCATATCTGATAGGCATGGATTGGCCCATAGGCTGAAATTTTTGAACTTAGAGCTCCGATACCATTTCTCACATATCCCATGGGCGCAATACTACAAACTCCTTCCATTCTTGACTAGATCCATAATGTGGACCTTTAGATTCAATTAATAAACTTACACTCCACATCAATCTTTAAGCATAAATTACATATTGAAGAAATAATCAATCATGGTATGCAACTAATAAGATTCTTTGATGACTCCACACAAGCATTAATGGAACATTATCCTAAATCTACTGTATCTAGCATGGCCATGAACCATGATCATAGTCCTATTTACATAGTCAAAAGTATTACAAACATATATTTTATGCAATATGAATAATTAGCTAAATCGAATCTCCCTCCGCCCTGGGCCTGTTGGGCCACGGTGGGTGGGCAGAACTACTGCATTGAATCGAATAATCAAATCTACCCCCGCCCTGGGGCCATGGGGCCATCATTTTTATTTATTTTTTATTTTTTATTTTTTATTGTTTTTTTCTAATTTAACCGTAATTTTTGTTTTTAGTTTTTGATTTTTTTTGTAAGTTTTTTTTTTTTTGTAAGTCATAATTGTACTCATTCGTCAAAATAACAATACATAGATATCAAAATGCAAGTGGTCTAACCTCGATCGGGTTTATTGGCCAATGCTATCACCATATTATAAAGAAACAGTAAGAGAGACGATCAATATTCCAAAGTCTAACAGGGCAAAAGCACCAAAAGACAAACAAAACCAGAAGGAAAGTAATGACCATATTCAATCATCAGAAGTAATTGATGACGGATTATCTGACTAGGTCCCTGGAGGGGGAGGAGGGCGATATGGACAGTTGAAATGTTGCTCGAAGTGAGACAACCACGTTTCCAACTTCTTGACCTTTTCTGCTAGCATTTTTTTCCCTTGACAAATCACTACGATCCTTTCTCTGACATGGCATTGAAAATAATGTACCTGATTAAGCATGGTGATAACAACCTCATGCTCTTTATTTTTGGTCCTATCATAAGCTTTCATACGATCCATAACAGATTGAAACATGTCATGAAGGGCTGTAGGACTAATCGACTAACCAATAGCGGCACGTCTCGAAATACCTGCACGCCCCAACCTGCTTTTGGTCCTCCCCCTCCCGCTCCACGACCATGGACTGCATGACCACCCCGCCGAGAGCTTACACCTCCCCTGCCACCTAAGACATCAGCCGACGCCCTGCCTACACCACCTGCAACTCTCCCTCCCCGCTTGAAACGTGCCGTAGTCTTGCCCCTCACGTCACCTTCATCAAGCTACCCAAGTTGCCCTGGTTGATCGAGGCACCCAACTTCTGAGTGCTAAAGTGAGAATTCCATGGAACAAGCCGCACAATGAAAACACATGTCACCCTCAAGACATGACCCACTGTACGCCGCACACCCTTCCACCACCCCAGATGCCAATGAAGGCCGGGTTCCATCCACACATCAACCAACGAAAAGCACCCCTGTAAGGCTGTCTGCCACCACACACAGACCTGAAAGGAGAAGAATTCAACGACAAATAGCATCCACACCATCCAAACCAACGCCTCTACCATTGTACGGGAAAAGGGAATACTAGAGGGTAGAGTCGCAGACCACCTAACAACACCCCATATCTCTGAATCCCGAGAGCCCAGCCAGAGCCAAGTTGCATCCAGATCCAGCGCCATCAGACCCTTCAGAGGTCCCTTAAAAAGATGCACCCAATTGAACAGAAAACCAACCAAGCACCCAACTGCCCATGAAGTAGGCCAAGCCAGAACCCTGCTATCACCTCAATCGACTAAGTTCCACCCTGAGACCAAGGAGAGAGTCCCTCCTCTAGCAAACACCATAGAGAACAAAAACAAGACCAAAGAAAGGAGAAAGACTAGAGGATTCACTGCAAGCGAGGGCACCAAACACCACTTCGACCACAAAATACCCTTCAATAACACTCTACAGAGCGTCACGACAAAGGAACCCAAGACTAGTTGCCCTTGCCAAAAACAATCCCGCAACCCACCGACTGGAACGAAGAAATGGGTATTGATAGACAAACTTGTAACTTTTGAAGAGCGAACCCAATGGATAAAGTGATGACGTCGAAATTCGCAACCCGCCGACTAGAACGAAGAAATGGGCATTGATAGACAAACTTGTAACTTTTGAAGAGCGAACCCAATGGATAAAGCAATGACGTCGAAGTCACCACCACTCCAAGAATACCTGAGAGCCAAAAGACCCAGCCAAACTAAAAATGCTCAAATCAATCTCAAGCACCCTCTGTTCAGCAGGCCCAATATACATTTTACCATCCCCTGCATGCACCATTAAGGACCTCATCTTACTAGCACAATTTCCCGCGGAGGTCAAATGAAAGTTCACACGCCATATTTAAGATTTCACTTTACGTTTTGCATGATGAGAGTTTGAATACGTTGTCCTCCTCCTCAACTACCTTCTGCTACTTTTCATTACCCACGTGTTGGGTCTATCTCGGGGACCGACACCCCATCGGGGATTTTATGTTTTTAATTTTATTATAATGGATTATTAGTTTATTTTAATGTTGTTTTTGTTTGTTTGTTTATATATATATATATTATATATATATATATATATATATATTTTGTTTAATCTTATAATTTTTCTCTTCTTAAATTAAGTTTTTCTTTTTTAATATATATATATATATATATTTATATATTATATATATATATATATTTTTTTTTAATAGGTTTTTTTTTTTTTGTTTGTGTTTGTTTTTGTTTGTTTGCTTGTTTGTGTTTTGTTTTGTTTGTGTTTTGTTTGTTTTGTTTTGTTTTGTTTGTTTGTTTTGTTTTGTTTTGTTTGTTTGTTTTGTTTTTTAATGTTTGATTTTTTTTTTAATATTTTTTTTTGCCATATTTTAAATTTAATTATTTTTTTTTTATTGTTATTATTATTATTTTTTTTATTATATATTTTTATTTGCTTATTTATTTTTTAGCTTTTGTGTGTGTGTGTTTTTTTGTTTTGTAAATCGAGGTTCTATTGATTCATAAAAAAATGAGTATATCGATATCAAAATGCAAGTAGTGTCACCCCAACTAGGTTTGTTGACTAAAGCTAACAACATATGGTAAATACATGTAGAATTTTCTGTAGATTCAACAACTTATGTGATTTGCTAAAATACAAGAGAAGAATCTACTCTACTCTTTTCAACGAAAACAAAAATGATCGAAGAAAACAATAAACAGAAAGAGGAAGAATATCAATTGCACATAACATAATATTTCTCTAGGGAAAGCCACTACTAAAACCCCCGACTATTTATATTGCATTAACTAAAAGACCTGAGAAGAAAATATAACGCTTGTTTTTCCTGAACAATTCTTACACTAGTACAATCTATCTCTCTGCCTCACAATCCAACTCAAGTAAACACTTCGCCAATTATGCTATCTGCCAAGCCCCTACTTCCTTGCGCAATTCCTACAGGAATCAACCCATATTTAATTGGGAAATCCTCTCTCCATAACTGCACAATTTAAACTTAGGTACTCAACTAATTGCATGCACCATCTGTACAACTCGGAAAATTATACAATTGATAGTACACTGTCCCTGAACTCTAATCTCAACTGGGTCTTCATCTGAACTGACATCCATGAATTATTTGCGAGTGAATCTTCAGTTAACTGGTGTGGTACTGGTGATGCACTAGTGCATTACACTACTAGACCTTGACTAGTTTGTCCAACAATTAGAACTAGTTTTACTGACTATAACTCAATTAGATTGACTTATCTAATTACAACTCCAAAGAACTCAACCTGGCCCTCAAAAATTTAGGGATCACTCTACATGACTCTAGATAGACTTCCAACTTGAATTTCGTAAGTCAATTAAGTTAATATAACTTAATTAACTATTACAAGTTGCTATAAGAATAGAATTACAATTTTAATTCACAATTTAATTTAAGGACAAATTAAATTGGAATTTCTTCTTGTTATTTTTAACACTCCCTCTCAACAAGAAAGGGATTATCAGCTACCCAATCCTGTCTCTGTGAAAGTCGAATTTGTATCTTGACAAATGCCTTTGTCAAAATATTTGCATCCGACTTCTTTGTGGGAATGTACTCCAACAACATAATTCCCCTCTGCACACAATCTCAAAGATGATGATACCAGATATCAATATGCTTGGAACAATCATGAAAAACTAGATTTTCAGAGAGTTAGATATAACTCTGATTGTCACAGTAAATCATAGTTGGATCTATCTGCTTACAAAAAAAACCAACCACAATCTTCCTCATCCATATAGCCTCACAAGCTGCTTGACTAGAAGCCATGTACTCTGCCTCTGCTGAACCGGTGCAACTGATCTTTGTCTCTTGCTATACCAAGAAACAATTGCTAACCCAATATCGAATATCCCTACTAATGTGCTCTTCCTGTTGGATAAACTCCCTGCCTAATTTTCATCGGTGAAGCTTTGAAGCTTCATTCCCTCTGTCCGTCTGTACCAATTAAGGGAATTTTGAGGTCTAAAATGGGCCTCATAAATAAATTATAAAATAATAGTGCAGATAATAAAACAAGATTAGATTACATCATCTATGGGTTTACTCAAATTTTTGGTGGGAACACTCGTTGGATGCAAAATTTTATTCCTCATCTAAGGAGTACCCATGTTGCATACTTTCAATAGACTCTGCTACACAAAAAATGAGAAATACAAATAAAACATGATTGCAATCACATTTTTTCATGTATTTGTCATTTTTTGTGTAGCAGGGCCTATCGAAAATATGCAATATGGGTACTCTTTATATGAGGAATTAAATTTTGCATCCAATGAATACTTCTGCTCGAAATTTGAGTAAAAATGTAGGGAGATTAGTTGAAAAAATAGTTTTATTATTTTATTATTTTTTAATCTTTTTACTTTTCTACCCCAAAAATGGTGAAGTTGACATCATCATCTTGAATCCTACTGGTTCTTATAAATTTTATTTTGGTTGTAATTTTTTTGTAGGAGGCCCATTTTAGACCTCAAAAGTTCTATAATGATAAACCATACTGAGTAGTGCCTTTGAGGTATATCAACACATGCTTGGCTTCCTTTCAATACAAATTGGTCGACTTAACCATCGCTTGACTAAGCTGGTTAACTGCATAGCACATGTCCGGTCGTGTGTTCACCAAATAAATAAGTGAATCCACAAGTTGTCTGTAAATAGTAGCTTCCACTACTTCATCAAAAGTAGCATCCTCCTTCCTCCAGTTACCTGCTAGAGGAGTCTCCGTGGGTTTAGGGCTCTCCATGTGGAACCTTTTCAGTATCTCATTGGCATACTTTCCCCAAGAGACAAAAATTTCCTCATCACCTTGCCATATTTCCATGCCCAAAAAGTAGTGCATGAGCCCCAAGTCCTTCATTTCGAACTCTCTTGCAAGGTACTCTTTGCAAGACTTGATAAACTTATCATCACTTGTCAGAATCAAATCGTCGACATATAAAACAATAATAAAAAATTTACCTTCAACCAAAATATGGTAAAGGTTCAAATCCGCTTCACTTTTGGTGAAGCCCAACCCGGTGAAGTAGCTATCGATCCTGGTGTGCCAAGCACGAGATGATCGCTTTAGCCCATATGCTTGAGTCGACACACATGTGACTCTTGGTCGAAGGTATTAAAACCTTCGGGATGCTTAATATACACCTCTTCCTCAATCATGCCATTAAGGAAGACTGTCTTTCCATCCATATGGTGTATCTTCCATCCCATCTGTGTTGACAGTGCCAAAATGGATTTGATTGATGAGTACCTTGCAACAAGAGCAAAGGTCTCATCGTAATCAATCCCCTCCACCTGAGAAAATCCTCGGGCCACAAAATTGGCCTTATGTTTCTCCACACTACCATTCGCTTCTTGCTTTACCTTGTAAAGCCTTCGGGAACTCACCACTGACTTGTCCATTGGTCTTGGGACCACATCCCAAACACTGTTCCTGACAATGGAGTCATACTCCTCAACCATGGCATCAACCCAAACTGGTTTCTGTGCTACTTCCTCAAAAGAGGATGACTCAGTCTCAACACATTTGCTCATAAGAGGCATGTATCCAGTGTACCTCTCAGGTGGCCTCCTCTTCTTGCGCTGTGATGTGGGTGATCCCACATTCTCTCTTGCATCACACAATAACCTGTCAGCGTATTTGGTGCACTTTCTCCCATCTCTGGAAGACTCTGCCTAAGTGGGTGTCTCCACTCCCTGATCCTATGCATGTGGCTGCTCCACATAAATCTGAGGTTCCTCCCTAGGAGATAAAATCTCTTCAACCACATGTAGTTGACCCTCTCATGGGAACATCTCATGGCCTTCTCTTCATCAAATTTTACATTGTGCGAACCAATGTCATCCTGTTGGTCGATAGGTACACCTGCTAGTTGTGAGGTATATCAGTGTACCCCAAAAATATCCGCAACTCTGCTATCGACTCAAGCTTATTCTGTGAATCTTTGGTTACATGGCAGTAGGCTGATGAACCAAAAATTTTGAAGTGACCCACATTTGGGCTCTTCCCTAAAAAAACCTCTTCTGGTGTACTCATCCCGAGAATTTGACGAGGGCTTCTGTCCTACAAATAAACAACTATGTTGCATGCCTCAACCCACAAGTGTAGTGGTAGGACTTGATCATGCAACATCGCCCGTGCTACCCCTACTACGCTTCTATTCTTCCTTTTAACCACCCCATTCTGCTGTGGGTTATGAGGTGTTGTCAACTCTCGTTGAATTCCTTCTTCCGCACAAAAGTTTTTAAACTCATTCAATACATACTCTCCACCATTATCACTCATGATATATTTAAACTTACTTCCAGTATATTTCTCGATCAATTCTCTAAATTCACAGAACTTTGCAAAAGTTTGATCTTTCTTCTACATGAAGAAGATCCAACATTTACGAGAAAAATCATCAACAAATATAACATAATACTTGTGCTTGACCGTGGATGCTGTCGAGAATGATCCACACACATATGAATGGACTTGATCAAGGATCATATGTGCTCGACTGTCTTTTTGGTGAAAGGAAGCCTTGGTGTATTTTCCCAAAGTATACCCTTTGCATGTGTCAACATGCTCTAGTGTACTCTTGGGAAGACCGGTATAAATTCACTGCATGATTTTCAAAGCGCCATGATGCAAGTGACCCAACTGCCTATGCCACAACTCACTGATGTCTCGGCTCTGCACCTTCTCTGCTTTCGTGCTCAAGGCAACACAATCTTCTACCTCAAACTTGTAGATCTTCTTCACCCAAAACCCTATCCTCTTTAACTGTCCCATGGCTATGTGACGAAGGAATGCCTTTCCCTTACTAAAGATCACATCATAGCCTCTATCCTCCAACATGGAAACAAATACTAAGTTCTTCTTCAAACCAGGAACACACATAACATCTCGCAAAGTGAGGGGAGAACCTGACTCCCTCTGAAAGGTAACTGTACCAAGCTCGGTAGCACTATAGCTCCCATCATCACCCATCTCGATATGCATCTTAAGATCCTTCTCCTCCAAGTTACTGAAGAGTTCCTTGTTACCAGTCATATGGAAATAAGATCCACTATCTAGGTACCATACACTACCCATCATCGATGACACCATACATGTAATGAGGGTAAAGTCCAGTTCGAATTGTGAGGCAAGAGCCTCACCTGCTGCTCCTCTTGAGGTTTTCTTACTGACATTCTTGAGCGGAAACTTTGTGGCAAAATGTCCGAGCTCGTGACAACGAAAGAACTTGAATTTCAATATGTCCTTCTTCTTGCCTCCATGACAAGAATTCGATTTGGAATGGGATGCCTTCCCCTTCCCTTTCTTTTCGTTACCCGCTAATGCACAATTTTCCTCATCATCAGTCTCTAATGAGGATCCGTCTATGGTATTCCTGAATCTCTTCCTGTACCAAATCTGACCACAACCATTCCCAATATGGTAGCTTCTCCCTCCCATTGATAGAGTCCCGATAACTGCGCCAACTCTTGGGAAGTCATAAAAGATTTAAGGTCACCATATTGTCCTCGACAACAGTAATCCTGACACTTCCAAGCTCATCCCGACAATGGGTGAAATTGGTCAAGTACTTCAGAATAGAGTCGCCCTTCTCCATCTTGATCTTTATGAGTTTGTCCTTTAGTCCCAATTTTCTATGGTCATTGCTATTTTGAAACAGGTTCGTCAATGCCTTCCACATTGAGTATGGAGTATCCTTGCCATGGAGATTCGAGACAATGTGGTGTCAAACTCCTTCTAGGATAATCCTTCTTGATTTCGCTACACACTTTCTCCATTCAACCAGATCTTTAGCATCTGATGCTAGAGGCTTAGGAATGTCATGATCTATGAATTCCTTGAGGCCATTATCTTCCAACACTACCTCCATCTTGTCCTTCCAAGCTATGGAATTCGAGTTTCCCTCCAAGGCATAATCAAGTAACAAATGTAGAAAGACATATTGCTGCTCTGAAGTATGAACTTGCAAATTCGATTTTCACCTACACACGAAACTCAAAATATCTTCTTCTTATTGCGTTTAGCTCCGATACCATGTAGAATTTTTTGTATATTCAACAACTTATGTGATTTGCTAAAACACAAGATAAGAATCTACTCTACTCTTCTCAGCGGAAACCAAAAATGAGCGATGAAAATAATAAGCAGAAAGAGGAAGAAGATCGATTGCACATAACACAATATTTCTCTGGGGAAAGAAACTGCTAAAAAATGTGACTATCTATATTGCATTAACTAGAAGATCCGAGAAGAAAATACAGTGCTTGATCATCCTGAAATTTTTTTGCACTAGTACAATCTATCTCTTCGCCTCACAAACCAGCTCAAGCTAACACTTATCCAATTATGCTACCCGCTAAGCCCCTACTTCCTTGCATAATTCTTAGAGGAATAAACCCATATTTAATTGGGAAATCCACTCTCCATAACTACGCAATACAAACTTAGGTCCTCAACTGATTGCATGCACCATTTGTACAACTCGAAAAATTATACAATTGACAGTACACTGTCACTGAACTCTAATATCAATTGGGTCTTCATATAAAATGACATGGATGAATTATTTGTGCATGAATCTTCAATTAATTGGTGTGGTACTGGTGATGCGCTGGTGCACTACTCCACTACTAGACCTCTACTAGTTCCTCCAACAGTTAGAATTAGTTTAACTGACTATAACTTAGTTATATTGAGTTATCTAATTACAATTCCAAAGAACTCAACTTGGGCCCCGAAAATTTAGGGATCACTCTACACGACTCTAGATAGACTCCCAAGTCAATTAAGTTAGTTTAACTTTTTTTTTTTTGTGTAAATCAGCTTTTTGTATTAAAAAAACAAAACATATTTTACAAAAGGACTGCCCGGGCATACAAAAGCCCGAAGCTCTGCTTTGAACACAACAACTTGACCAAAGGGACCTCCTACAGAACCCCAAAGAAAACGGGCAGCTGGAAAGGATAAACTATCCACCTCGGCCTCGAGGAGTAGACAAGAAGAGAGCAGTGCTTAACAAGAAGCAACCAGACTAACAAAGAGACAAGAGCCCTACTAAGGATTCTACCCAACTTGGGTGGAATCCTCAATTCTACCCTTTTTTCCTTTCTTTTTACCAACTTTGACCCATCCAAGATGATCCTGCTGCGTTGGTAAGATTTGCAAATCGAGTTGGGCCGACGGAGAGATCTCCTTGTCTGGATCCGATGGAGAGGTCTCAAGAGATATTTTTTGCGAGAGAGGTGGGACAGTGGACTCCTCAGGACCTGTTGAGGGCGGATCCTGTGCAAGCGAAGCGTCCATACCATCCTCTCCCACTTCCTCTTCATCTGATATGGAATCAAAATCATCCATGGGGGGCGGGTCAAAAGGTTTCCAGTTTTTGGATTTCGGCTTAGGAACGAAATTCTTCTTTTGGGCAGGGATCGCTGGACACGATCTTTGAAGGTGCCCTGTGAGATGGCAATTTCTGCAGCGGAACGCTGTGTTCTCGTAATCCAGGGTCTGAGTCCAGTGGAGGTCTCCAAATTTGAGAATGATCTGATCTGGAAGTCCTTTACTCATGTCTATTTCTGCACAGATTCTGGCGAAGGTGTATATGCCCTTTTCCCCTCTAGAGGTGTCTGTGGTTAGAAAGCGGCCTAGAGAATTACAGATTCCTTCAAACATAGTAAAGTGCCATAAATGAGCCAGGAGATTAGGAAGTCTGACCCAGATGGGGAGTTTGGTGATGATAGCTGTGGAGGGATCGAAATCTGGGAACCAAGGGGTTAAGAATAGACCCGCTGAGTCCCAAAACCAGGGGCCTTCAGTTAATGCTTTTTGATAATCCTCACTGTCAACAAAAACTACAATGAAGAAACCTTTTGATTTGAGAAGAACCTTGCAATTGTTGGTCCAGTTCGAGTAAATCCATTTGTAGAGATCTGCTATGCGTGGCCATAGCCCATTGAACCTGCAAATAATGCCATATTTTGCAAACATTTGGAATTGCCTATCCATCATGGGATGCATAATTTCAATGGAGGGGGTTTCCTCCAGCTTGTCCACCAAAAAGGGTTTTGGAGCCTGGGCTGGTGGAGCGGAGCTCTTGGGTTTCTGAGCATGGACAACATCTTTGTAAGAAAATGCTGCCGTTGAAGATGACTGTCCAACAACTCCCCCTCTCAAACAAAGGGAAAGAATGATAGAAGCATTTCTTTGAATGTCGTAAAATGAAAGGGGCAAGAGATCCTCAAGCTGTTTACCTTTGAAGAGGAGCCTTTGAGAAGCAAAGGGAATCCCCATCCTAAAATCCAATATTTGCTTGAGGTCCTACACTAGATCCGAAGAGCTCACCCACTAAAGCAGAGTTTTGCCTGAGAGGAGCACAATTAGGATCTGGAAAGATGCAGAGTGCTCCAGATTCTACTTTCCTCTACAAATATGAAACGAGAGGACTTTGGTGCATGCACAACTTGCTAGGGGCTCAACCTGTGCCTGTTTCTTATTTCCCTGCGCTGGGCAGCACACAATCTTAATCACTGGGTTTGGCTTGAAAGGGGACGGGGCCTCTCTGAAGCTTGCTGCACCATTTTCTGCTGGGCCGAGCAGAGGGTGGATTACGGCTGGACGTTGCATCTCACGACGGTTGCTCAGAGCTTTTCCAGAAAATCCAGTCTGTGCATAGTTTGAGATCAGTCCCTTCCATGAGACCAACTCTTGGCGAGGCATTCCTTCAAACACTTGCCACACATCCTCCCCGCTTTGGCATTTTGCATTCATTTTGAAAACAAGGATTACTAGAAGCGTTTTTGTTTCCAATCTGCAAATCCTTAAGTAACGCAGGGACGAAGACTGTTCCATAGAAAAAAATACATTTATAGTAACCCAACTTCCCGCCCATAAACGATTCTGAGGTTGTGGAACCGAACGAAGGGTAAACACAACCATTGAAAACGAGACCGCAAGTAGTGGGAGTCCTTGCTGCATTGCTGTTAAGAAGTTTCCATTTGTGCCGAAGAAAATGGCCCTGTGGGGTTTTTGAGATACTCTTTCACTCGTGAAGCAGATTTGGGAAAAATCGATTGTTCCGAAATCTGCCCACCCGCCTGAAGAAAAATGCTTAGCAACTGAGCTGTGCGGATCCCGAATGTTGAGCAGGCCTGCAACATGACCGGAGCTTGGGAAATCAAGCGCAAAAGAAATGTGTCTCGCCCTGGCTGCGCCGTCCAGTGAAGCTGTGGAACGCCAGAAAACCCTAGCGGAGCACGCCATTTTTTCCTTTTAGAGTACAATGCTCATGATCAAAAGGTGGACGGGCTTGGCCCAGGTCAAGCTTTTTCTCGCGACTAGTCAATGCCCTCGCTCGGGTTTGAGCACAGGACCTCACCGTCATGACGAGTCTGACTTTACCAACCAGCCGCCTCCACTGACCTTTAAGTTAGTTTAACTTAATGCACTCTTACAATTTGCTATGAGAATAGAATTATAATTTTAGTTCACAATTTAATTCAAGGACAAATTAAATTGGAGTTTCTTGTTGCTATTTTTAACAATAAGCAGAAGCAAAACTAAAGGAACAATCCACAACTTGATAGGCTAGAAGCACCAAAAGACATATACAACTAGTAGAATACTTGTAACCATGCTCAATCATCAGAGGTAATAGATGCAGGGTTATAATGTCCTGTCCATAGAGGGGGAGGGGGACGATAAGTACAATAAACATGCCGCTTAAAGTGAGCCGTCCATGTTTCCAGCTTTTCTACCTTCACATATAGCAGATTTTGACCACGCCAGACCACCAGGATCCTTTCCCTGACATTGCATTGAAAGTAGTGTAGTTGGTTGAGCATGGAAATAACAACCTCTTTTTCTTCCTTCCTAGATTTAACATAAATTTTCAGGTGATCCATGCAGGACTAGACTAGGTCCCGACAAGCCTCGGAACACCACTGGTGTCTAACAACCCTTGCATGCCCAGACCAACACATCCAACCTCGCCCACCAACTCCAACCCCATGCATCTCACTACCCTGCTTTCCATTTCATGTTACACAACCACCCTGAGTTTCTCTCGCACTACTGCTGCCACCACGGGCCCCTGCGGCCGCACAGACCATACTTCCAGCCATTCTACCACCCTGCGCTGAATAATCAGTCACCTGATTTGCCAATTCCACCTTCGATTCATTAGAACACCCTCCCTGACTGGATGAGTCTCCTATCCGTTGGGGCTTGGAGCGAGAAGTACGTGACATAAGTCACAGTGTGAAGGCTCAAGGATACACTTCTGAGACAGGAACACCAACAAAAAACAACATGTCTCGATGCACCAAGAAGCTCAACGAAGCAACAAGCAACCCCGAATTGTCCATCGGACTTCTACCTCGTGGAACTGCTAACTTGGGCTCTCTAGCTCAGGGAATTACAAGTGGAACCACAACTAGAAAGCACACCATCTAGGCTAATACCTTTTCATCGCCTTTACCAGAGGAAGCATCTAGAAGCAAATTCGTAGATAGAATGATTGGAAACCCAACCAAAAACACAATAGGTATGAACCTAAACTGATAATTTGTCATCGTAGACACCTTCAGACAATTTTCCCATGGCCATACCCAATTTTTGCTCACCTAGCAGCGGGTCAAGGGAATCCACATGAAAGCCAAAAAGATAAGAAGACCTAAAAGATAATTGGTTGACAGGAGACAAAAATGCCCTTACAAACTCAGAAGGTGCCTGGGAAGAGAGTTAGTTATCAGCGCAAGAAAGGGCTCTAAGGTTGACCTAATAAACATGCATAATTCTCTCAAGCCTATGAATAAAACGAGAAACCAACTGCAGGGAGAGAAACTTAGCGCTTTTGTCAGTTAGAGGCTGAGAAGGAAACGACGACGATGGAATCTCCACCATTCCCAGACAAACCAAAGGCCAGAGAAGCCTGTTAGACTACCAAAGCTTGTACCTTGAACAACTAACCACCAAATCTACACAACATAATAGAAATCTTGAAGCTCAAGAGACGCCATATACCAACAACCCTCTCCTACTCTCAATCCCAAAGAGACATAATGAAACATCACATGCCACATCGTTAACTTCCTCGTACAACAAACGTAATGGAAGGAAAAGGTAATCGTCCTCCATACCATCCGCCAGATGTTCACGTTCATGACACACGCGTTAGAGTAACCTCAATGAAACTTTTTTTGTTTTGGTTTGTTTTTTTCTTTTCAATATTTAAATTTTTTGTTTTGGTTTTTTTTTGTATTTTGTATATATATATATATATATATATATATATATATTGATGCAGGGTTTGTGTCGATCCTTGATTAGCAAACCAATTCCATTATGTGTCAATTCAATAGTTGATTTTAAAGTTTTCTTTGTAATGGATTGAATCCACCCCCAAAATGTGTCAATTTCATGGTTGGTCTTTAAGTTTTCATTACAATGGGTCCAATTCGCTGACACTGCATGTCACTTTGATGGTGATTTTTAAATTTTTGTTGCAATGTGCCAAGTTGCCTTAGGCTAATATTTTAAAGTCGTTTTACTTTTAGCATTTAAAAAAGAAATTACTCTTGGTATAATTACTCTTTGATTCAAGTGTTTATTTTTAAAGTTTTTTTAGTCATAATTTTTTTCCACAATGCCATGGTTGAAATATGTTGAAAACTTAAGGTTTTCTGTAGTCACAGTCTTTGGTTTTAATTCCATGGTTGAAAAATTGTCAAATTTTTAAGGTTTTTCTGAGTCATGATATTTTATCTTTAATGCTATGGTTGAAAACAATTATAAGCATTTTATCTTTAACACCATGACTAGAAATTGTTGGAATTTTAAGGCTTTCTAGAGACATGATATTTTATCTTTAATGTCATGCTTGAAAATCATTGAAATTTTAAGGTTTTTTGGAGCCATGATATTTTATCCTTAATGCCATTGCTAAAAAATGTTGAAAAATTACCTTGATTAATAAAAAAAGGCTATTCCAGCATCAACACTTTTCGTTTTTAGGCTCTTTTTCATGTTATTTTTGGGTTTTTTGGATAGAGTTCTCATTTTCAGTTTACATTTCCTGTTTGATAGTTTACATTATTTCAAGTGAACAAACTCAAGCATTTGTAGCTATGACAAAGAAGAAAGGAAAGTCTCAAAAAAGAGTTCAAAGAAGATCGACATGTCACAAATTCAATGCTATTGATGTAATGAATATGGACACTTCAAGAGGAATTGTCCTAAACTCAAGAAGGACAAAAAAAATAGAAAGGAAAGGAATGAAGCCCATGTCACCGAAGAAGTAGAAGAACCTGAAAAGAATAAGACAAAGAAGAAGGAAGTAAAATACCTCTACTATGACTAAGATAACATCATATACTTAGTTCTTTTTAGTTTATATAAGGTGGCAGTCATTATGGAAAGCATCACAAGCATGATAATATTCATTATAGATGGCATCATCATACAGGCATGGTAGCAAAAGTAGGTGTCTATATGGTTGAAGCGGTCATAGTACACGATAGAAATGAAGTAGCTTATGATATCATCATTAGAAGCATAGAAGGAAAATCGAAGTAGTAGACTACATGGTTGGAGAAAGTCATCTAGCAAGATAGAAATATCATCAAATATCATTATCATCAAGGAGAATTGGCAGAATAAGGATCATCAAGATCATTCATTAGAATCCTTGTTGGAAAGGGTTCATCATTCTTTGAAGAAGAAAGTGCCTTGCAGATAGCCTACATTCCACCTTGTGTGGATCCACAATTTAGAAGGATGAGGATGTGATGACAAAGGAGTGCAACATGTCAAGTTGGTTGAAGTATTTTCATCTTCAAGTAAGAAAAATGAAGCTTCCCAAAGGAAGTCTAGATGGCCACATGAAGGAATGGCCATGTCATCATATGATTGTAGATAGAATGGATATAAAGCTCTATCTCATGAGAACAATGAAGAAAACTCTTCCTTTGAGAAAGATATATGAAGGCATGTAGATAATATGCCTTGAACGTTTCTACATATTCACAAAAATGAAATCAATGTAATATGACCTCATGAATAATATGAGGAACTTGGAAACTGTGGTTCCTATGAAAAATGAACTATATATAGAAGATCCCGAGGATATATGTGAAGAAGGTGAAAGAAGAGTTCGTGAAAGATGTATTTATAGTCATGTAAGATAAGATAAGTGATCAACATATGATAACTAGTAGGATTAACTGTGACATCTCCATGAAGAAGGTATGAGGAACTTGATATGTATATTAGAAAAGGAGAAAATTGGTGATGAATGTCTTGGAGATCGATTCATACATGTGCAGGATGTTGATGCTGCTAGAAGCCAAGGCATCATAAAGAGATAATGTTGATTTGATGTTCATTTTGATTTTTGAGAAATCATATGGTTGGGTTGAAACATGGATACTGAGAAATGGTTGTATAAGTTACCTACATCTAGTACTCACGAGATTGGACGAAAGATCCTGAAAGAACCATGATTTGGAAGAGGTAGCTATATGAAGGATAGCTAGATGTGGGCTATAAGGTTGCTTCACAACGAAGGAAAATATTACAAGACTATTGGTTCAACACTACGTTTTGGGAAGTGATGGAGAAGATGATTGATGCCCCAAAAATAAGTTCTAGAAGAATAAGGCTCCACGATAAAGAAGTTGAAGTTCATGACATGATTCCAAAAGGAGGATCCCTACCAACAACTAATAAGATGATGATCTCCATCAAAGAAGAAGATAACTGCTGTTGATAACAAGTCCCTAGTTAAGAGGCTGTTTGGGCAAGTCCCTAGGTAAGAGGGAACTTGGGTATATTCCTTTTATAGGAATGAGTAGATCCTCCCTAGATAAGAGGGAGAGACATACACATCATTATTGTCTTCTTTATGAAGAAAGAATGGAGGATTGGGTAAGCATATGGTTTTTTATACTCTTTGAGGATGTGGTAGGGTATCCAATAGGTAAGAGTAGTCAAAGAGAAATTTCGTTGAGGATGTGTTAATCCAAGACAAGAATGGTCCTAGAAGGACATACCTTGTAAACATCTAGATGGGATTTGTGCATTAAGAGAAAATGATGATGGTGTCTATAAGTCATTGTCTTGCCAACATTCTGCTCTTATCTTGTAGAGAGATAGAGCTATTAGTCAAGGCCTTGCTATGTGACAATACTGGTTGATATGATGAGGTGCACTGATATAAGCTAAATAAATAGCTTATGAGATGGCTTACTAATCTGACTCTTCTTATGATAATTATTCAGTATGAGAATGTCCAAGCACCTTGTATGTATTATGAATACTTCCCTAGTTAAGAGGGAGTGTTGAAATGTGTAACTAGGTTTGGTCTTCATAAATATGAAATGTACTCTTGATTCTTGTATTGTAAAAAGAAAAGAAAAATTATTATTGTTATTTTGTGGCATGGGTTTCATGCTCAAGATCATTTTATTTATAGATCAAGCACCCATTGAGTCAAAGAAATCATTGTCATATATAAATACCTTATTGAGCATGTTGTATCTTGTAAAATAATTTTTTGTAAGTCTTAAAAGTGTCATAAGACTTCCTCCAAGACCAAGTCGGAAAGCATAAGGGAAGTCGACCTACAAGCAGTGAATTCAACTTCAATGAAGAATGATTCCGCCATCAGGAAAAATAATATGTATAATAGCTTGACCTCATGTGAAAAGGGCGTCCAATAAAGTTCGATTACCAAGAAGAATAAGCCTAATAGCCAGTGAGAAAGAGGAGAAACCAAGGAAGGAAAATAAAAGTGATAAGGGACTATTTTAGGGATGAATCTTCACACACATGTGAGAAAATTAGGGCATACTATTGTAAAAAATAGATCAATTTGCAAGCCGAGTTTCCAAGAGAATAGAATCAAGCCAAACAAAGGAGAAAAATATCATAATTCTGCCCTAAAATCTTCACATGTGTGAAATTGCAGTTATTACAGGAAGGTCGAAAGGTGTAGCACTGAAGCAGTGACCGAAATCCAAAGGGCGGGCCAAAATCTGAAGTGAGGAAAAATATTGACTAGCGTTGACTTTGTGAGAAGCAGGTTCATCAAAAGGAGGTTTGACTTGGTCTTGAAGGAGTCTTGGTATTGGGTCTTAGGCCTTGGAATTCATCATTTGAATATTCTATAAGAAGAAAATAATTTTTGTGGGTTTTCCTCTCAAGAGAAGGGGTTTTTGCCCTGGCTAGCAACCTACATTTTGTGTCCTTTTGTCTCATTGATATTCATTATTTTTATAGTCATTTGATGATTAAAGAACACAATAATAATCAAGTGAAAGAAGAAGCTAATAACAATTACATCAAGTTAAAGAACATCACAAGCAATTATCAAAGTAAGAGAAATCACCTAATCTAGTTGCCTCTAGATTTCTCAACACATGCTTGTAGGGTTTGTTAGGTCTTAGGATTTATTGTCATGAGTCAAAGAAGTCAACATCATGTTTATTAGACACTTTCAGGCAAAATGAAATTGGAAAAAGAATTATTTTTGAGTTTAGAAAGTCGTAGAAACTCCAAAAGTACAAGTCAACCTAAAGGAGGGAATTCGGCCCCTTGGAAAGGCTATATAAAGGAGTAGTTCAACCTAATTTATCACTCACCAAGAAGTTCAATTTCACAAGAATAAGTCAATATGTAGTTGGGATAAGAAAAAAATAAAGAGTGAAGGTCTAGAAGGCAAGAGGAATACAAGGAGGAGGCAAAATCTTTGGTTTTCGGCTCTATCACTGTCACATGTGCAAAATCTAGGGTTGTTGCAACTTAGAAGGACCAAAATTGCAGATTGGAGTTGCAGGTGAAACACCAGGTTACAGGAAGAGTGAGTATTCTATTTGAACTCATTGACCTTGGGAAGGCTTGTTTTTCTCAGGGAGGGATTGCCAGAAGAATTGTCTTAGGGTTTATGAGCAATTACTATAGGGTCAAAGTTGCTAAAGAGTTGCAGTATTGAGGCTTGTAGGTCGAAGTTGTAGTGTGAAGATGGTTAAAGCAAGATCAAGAGAAGGACTTGATGGGAGGGCTAAATTAGTACTTGGAAGAGGACTTGGTCTAGGACTTGGGTCTTTGTGTCTCATTTGAAGTAGATTCTATAAGAAGAAAAGAGTTTTCCAGGTTTCCCCCTTGGAGAGGTTTCACCCTGACTAAGAGCCTATTTCAGTTCTTGATATTTGTTTGATGAAAATATCTAAATAAACAACACAAGAAGACTAAGTTTAGAAGCAAATATTAAGGTTAAGGAAAATTGGAATTAATAGCTGCCACATTGAATTTTCCAACATGGTATCAAAGCTAAGGTGAACAAGAAGGAAACATAAATGATTATCTTTTGTAAATAAACAAGGGTTTGCTTTTCAAGGGGAATAATTTACGAAAGAATGAAAGCAGAAGACCCATTGATCTAGAAGGAGGGTTTCTACATTGAAGAAAATCAAGTCTACATCAAGCTCTTATCAAATGAGGGCTTGAGAGGAATATTACAAGAAGGTCGTTGATATCTATTGTAAATATATCTATTTGGAAGGTATATTTAAGCATCAAGGGATCTTGGTTTCATTCATCACTCTTGGAAGTTGTTGTTGGAGGAATCACAGGAACATATTTCAAGGACATTATTGAAGTTTCTTCAAAGGTATTGAGGGAATCAATAAAGGTTGAAGACATCATCAAGGAAGAGGAGAATCTTGATTATCGAGTAAATATCATACTATTATTTTATGTACGAATATACAGGTGATATGGGGTTTTTCTGCAAGGAGAGCAATAAACTCGTTGTAGCATCAAATTACCTAGCATGGAAGAAGAGGATTGACTTGGCACTTACAAAACATGAGGCAATGCGATATGTTATTGGTGAAATCATTTAACCTAGAAAAGACAAGACTCAAGATCTAGCAAAATAAAAGAAAGGGGAAGTAAGGGCACAAAGGATCATCGTTAAATCTATTAAATATCCTCTTGTTCCATTTGTTGCAAATTTGAACTTCCAAGGCTATGTATGACAGGCTAGTAAACTTGTACTCTGTTAGCTCCTCAGGGAAAAATATGCCTTTGTGGAATAAATTATATAAGATGAAGAAGTCAAAGTATGAGGACATGGAATCCATTTTGATGAAGATCTCTCAATTGTGAGATCACTTGTAGGGACTTAGAGAGACTATTTCTGATTCTGAAATGAGCATCTGTGTAATAAATGCATTGCCATCATAATGGAGCATCTTTGTAACAAGCATCTACTCTAAGAAATATTTAATTCCTCTTGATGAGTTTTGGGCTCAATGCATTTTGGAAGAATCAAGGATCAAGGTAAAAGTTTACATTGGATCAGATGAATAGTATCAAGCATTTCTAGCTCGAGTCAAGAAGCCGAAGAAGGGAAAATTTAGGAAGTCAAAGAAGAAAGATATGCCAAAGGTTTAATTCTTTAATTGTAATTAATATGGAAACTTTAAGAGGGATTATGCAAGCCAAAAAACAATAAGAGAGAGGAAAGAAGCAAGGCTCACATAGCTTATGAAACAAGAGAACCTGAGAAGAAGACAAAGAAAGAAGAAATAAAGTATCTTTACTATTGAAGAAGGCACCTTGTTTGTTAGGTTCTCTTTGAAGATTGATATTTCCTTTAGACTAATATGCATTTTTGTTTACTTAATTTTGTAAAGAGAAGTATGTGGTAGTAGCATATGTAGAGTATACTTGGTTAAATTTCTTTGTAGAAATCAACTAGTCTTTAGTAGATAGATAGAACATTTTTCATATTGCTCATCCCTACATTATATAACATTATGTTATTGGTAGTAATCTTACTCAGGTGGATCATCATGATCCTGGGAGGACCACCATTTTGGAAGGTTTTTGGGAGAATCACTATGATAATGTTAGTATACATTCCATGTAATGTGGAAACAACACTGGTAAAGGGATGAAGAAATGTAATGGGTTGGGATGCAGGTCCATTATAAGACATAGCTAGATGATAGAATAAGAGGCACAAGGATGCACATTGGAAGTGAATCTTGGTTAAGATTCATGTGTGTAGAATCTTGTAGCATGCTTGGTATGATTGTATGATGTTTAAAAGGAATAATTTGACTTACTTAAGTATGTATAAAATATTAAGAATTCCTTTGGAATATGTATATAATGGTTAACATTCAGTGTAATCTCCAGAAGAAAAAGTTATAACTTGGTAATCAATTTTGATCCTTGGGAACTTTGATGCATGAAGGAAGCTTCATATGGAGATGGACCATGAAGATGTAGATGGAAAGAGAAGGTTATCATGGTGAGGTAAGTGATTTTGATTATTATTATTAGTTATTTGGTTCACATATTATGTTTCTACCTGTAAGAATGTTCCAAGAATACATGATGAAAATTGAGGCAAGTTCAATTGTGTGAATGAAAATGTATGAAGAATGTTGAGAGAAGCTCAATATTTGGTACCTGACAACCATGAATTCAAGATGTGCCCATCTTGGGATTAAAAGGTAAAAATGTGAGAAGATAACCTAAAGGTCAAAGGATACCACTTTCATGAGGAAGCTATGATCAACTAGAATTTTGGAACGGCTCAATGCAATGCCTTCATGTCAAAGATGAAAGTGATGAGCAAGAGAGATGACATGGATCCTACCACATGAATTCAGAGTGGAGATGGCTCCATGATACCTCGAAATAAATCAATATCGATGCAATAATTTTGAATGAAAGAGGGAGCCATGTTTCTATGAAGAACAAGTGGTTGATACTCTTATAAAGACAAGCTCTAAGGATTGTGGTGTTGACATCCCATTCTAAAAGGAAGTCTAGAATCTCCTTTGGCTTTGAAGGAGTAAAGGAGTCTCCATGATAAAATCAAGGATCTATTCCACAATAGAAAGGGAATATGGAAATCCTCTCTAATTGAGAGACAATGATGTGGGACATCACATGTACATTCCCTTATTTATGTGATGAAGAGAGAATGGTTAAGGATTGGATAAGCATCTGTGGTTTCCTTAAGGATAAAGAATCCAAGAAACTAAAAGTACCAACACTATTTGAGGATTGGAAAAGTGTCCAAGAGAAGAGTGGTTGAAGAGGATTGATATTCTTTGAGGACTTAGGATTGGAGATCCAAGATGAGAATATTCCTAAATGGACATACCTTGTGAATATCTGGATGGGGTATGTGCCTTGTAGAGGTAGTGCGGTATCACACATAAAGCCTCCAAGCATAATGCTCTTGAATGAAGTAGATCTTGTCTAGTTAGGCCTCAAAGATAGTTCTGTTCATAATGATGATGCTTATAGTTTGATTTATCAATCTGACTCTTCTTATGAGAACTCTTTAGTTTTAGAATGATGTTGTACTAATGGTACAATTATGAATACCTCCCTAGTTAAGAGATAGTGTTGGAAACATAACTAGTTTCGGTCTTCATAATTGTTGTTTTACTCATTTCAATATGTATCCTATGTAACAAACAAGAGAAGAAAAAAATAAGTTATTATTATAATGCATGGGTTTCAAGCTCATTATTGATGGTCTTTTAGGTAAAATCACGTTCTTCATGCTTCTATGGTGTGTTAGGTCTTAGGATTTATTGTCATGAGTCAAAGAATTTAACATCATGTTTATAAGACCCTTATGGGAAAAATGTAATTGGAAAAATAATTATTTTTGAGTCTATAGAGTCTTGGAAACTCAAAAAGTACAAGTTGGCATTGACAACTTCAAGTAAGCATAAAGGAGGGAATTCAACCCCTTGGAAAGGCTATATAAAGGAGTAGTTTGACCTCATTTGTCCCTCACGATCCGAGAGGAAGAATTCCGATATGTATTTGAGAAAACCAAAAAAAAGGAAGAGCGAAGGTCTAGAAGGCAAGAGAAATACGAGAAGTGAATTCTCTTTCTTTGGGATCTATCTCTCTTACAGCTTCCTAGAAGAACCAAAATTGCAGATTCGAGTTGCAGGTGATGTTAACACTCAGGTTGTTCCCCAAAACTTGTGAGAAAATGGAATACGGCCGAGGTAACCACTAACCAACCTTTTAGATGCAACTTCTAGCCAAACTGCATCCAGATAGGGCTCCCTCTTTATATTTTAGCTTTGTTTTGAGGCATTTTAGGCTAGTTATGATGTACAGGGTTTTGTTTTAAGTTTGTTGGATGGTGATCTTAAACAGAGTTGGGATACAAGACTGAAACAATTTATTTCATTGGGCAAATGGAGTCTATGAGGACGAACTGATGGGTGTGTTTTCTTTGATAAAGGGCAATACTACAGAGCAAGATAATCGATCTTGGAACAATTTTAAAATCTGGAAATTGATGGAATGTAAGCCAGAGGATGAAGGGCAGTTAAGAATCCTTCATCATGTTGGCAGAGGGAAAGTGCATGAATATTATCAAGGAGCAATAAAGATTTCCTTGGAAATATTCAAAGTGAAAGAATCAATGGAAACAAGAGCAGCTAAGAATTCCTGCTTATGCTAATTCTGAAGAAAACATAATTAACAACAGAGATTGAACACAAAGTGCATTTAAACAAATTCTGGGCTATTCTTTTTCCCTGTTACTAAGATTATGAAACATATATGAAATTTGCAAACACAGAAAACACAAAACACAGTTTAGAACAACTTATTGATCCATAGAAAGACACAGTAATTCTGTAGCAGGCCCCAGAACATCAAATCGACATTCAGACGGTCGTGTAGCAGTGAACTTCAACAACCTTTGTATTAAAAAATCTCAGAGTTACAACGCAGTCCAGAGAAGAAATCACCAACCTAGAATAAATCTGACGGGGAGGTATTTATACAAAAAAGGAGTTACAAAATATCTTATGGAAAAATATTCCGCAATAAATTCATTCATCTACTTTACAGGAGAAGTAAATGAGAGAAATGAATGCAGGAGTAAATGTTGGTGTGTTGGCTGTTTAGTTGGTCAGAGATATTTGACTTATTGAATAGAGTAAGTTGGCTGGTAGCTGTCTCTTCATTCTGCGTTCCTACGCTGCTGTCCCGACCCTTTTATCTGTGTGTGGTCCTCCATTAATGAGCTGCAGTCCTAGCATGATTTCCTCCTTCTGATGTTTTAACCTTTATGACACGTGCCATGTGTTTTGACACTTGATTAAATGCAGATGATAAAGGGAAATTGGAACTACCTTGGTAAAACTTCCAGCATACTCTGCCACCATTGGTCTGTTGGCAACTGATGTCTTTGTATTTTTATTAGTGTTTCATCAGCTTCAGTATACCTGTAGAAGTTGGGCTGGACTTCAAAAAGATGATTTATTTCATGTTCAATATAGAACATATTTTCCAATTTGTCATATAAGCTCTGTCCAGTGGGAGGTCCTATGCCTTCTAAAGTGCTTGATGATGCAGTGATCTGGTTGGCAACATATGTGTTTACCCTGTGAGCATATTCTCCATGTGTCAATAGTCTTTGATTGCTGGTTAACAAACTGGGTAGACCCTTCTGCTGTATGACTGTAAACTTCTCTGTAAGGCATGTATTTCCATCTGCATTTCTTTGGCACTTTCTTTCCAGGTTCTGTATAAAATTCCTCATGGTCAGCTCCTTTTTCACTGTCAAAATGGTGCCTGTTCTCTCCCTGATCTCCAAAGCTGCTAACTGTTCTTTGGTATGAGTATTCAAAAAATGGATTAGTCTATTAGCCTACTCAGGCATGTTTCCCAATGATGCCCTGGCCCTTTGAATTTCCACTTGGGCCCTTTCTATCAATTTTATTTGTTCATGGATCTTTTGAATTGATTGCCATTGGTCAGTGATAGACTGGCCAATTTTGGTCCACAAAATTGTTTTAATGTCTGCTAGAGGTTTATGCAGGGTGAGATCTTTTTCCAAGGATTTCATCTTATTCTCTAAGGCCTTTACCTCTCTGGTTTTCTCTGCCACTGTTATCTTAGATTTGTCATAGCTTACCTCTAGCTTGTCCAATCTTTCTTTTGCCTCTTTAAGCTCTAACATTTGGACTTCTAGCTCTTTTATTGACCTCATCATCTCTTCCATGCTCATGCTAGTATTTGGTGTTGTTGTTGTTGCTGCTGCTGAAGCATCTGTGGCTGATGTACCTGCTGTTGATGTTGGGATAGTGGGAGGAATTGCTGCTGTGACTATGGGGGGAGCAGTGGTAACTATTGGAGCTGTTTCAGGTGGCTGGGAGGTCGACTCTCCCTGCTTGGCTTGTAATGCTTTCTCCAACTCTTGCTCTGTTTGAGTTAGCCTTTGATTCATCCTCATCAACAAGTCCATTACATCTTCTTCTGCTTTTTCTTGTACAAGTTCTGTAGTTTGGGGGTGCATGGTGACAGGCAGCTTCAATTGCTTCCTAAGTGCAACAATATCTTCTTCCTTTTTCTTTATCAGTGCTTTGATCCCCTTGGCATCCTTTGGATCATGTTCCAGCTCAATAATTATCTCTTCTAGGGTCTTTATTCTGTTGTCTTTGGCTAAGGAAGATAGCTTTTCCAAATCCAATTGGGCAGATGTATTACTTAATGACTCCTTCAATTGGTGGGCCATCATTGCCTTGTCTGCTAATGTAGCATAGACCATTTCACCAGTTTGTTTGTGCAGTTCAATCTGGTCCATTGGGTGTATATCTTTAGCAATGACCTCTAGATTTGTTCATATGTAGTCAGCTGCAGACTGTGGTTGCTGAATCTTAGGCTTAAAATGACTTAAGATCATCTTCTCCTCCTTAATGTCATATGCTGCCATTAGTCTTTGCTGTTTGGAGGGTGTCATTCTGAGAAATTGATCATAAAGTTGTATTCTCAATGACTCATTCTGGGCCTTAATCTCCATGAATGTTCCTTTAATATCAAACCGTTGCTTACTTTGAGGCCTTAAGGAAGAAACTTCCATACCATGTTGCCTCTCCATTTCTTGCCTGTGAGAGCTGGTCGATGTTTGTTGGCTGGTTGCCCTCTCCTCTCTTGGGCTTTCTGTGATTTCTTCACTAATTTTCTCTTCGGGTAGAGGATCTACTCTTTGCTTTTTGGCCCTTGGCTGCTCTGTTGATCCACTTGCAGGTGTGGTCTCTTCTCTGTCCCGTTTCTTGCTTCTTTCCTCATTGAGAGGAGTCTGTAATGCTGGTACCTCTGGTGCCTCTGTCTGTAGTGAAGGGGCTTGCCCTTGACCCTGTTCCTTTGAGGTAGTTGGTTGGTCTGTCATTGTTTCTTGCTCTGTATCTACTACCTCCTTGCCCTTTTTGCTGTCCCTACTGCTGGTGTAGTCCTTTCTTGGGTAGCTTGTGAAGCTGCAATAGTTGATGTGCCTTCTCCGATTTGCTGTGGCAGTTTGAATGACACCTACAAAAAATAATCTAAGTCAAGAGTCTTTTCCAGATTTTTCATAGTTTTCTCCATTTTCTCTTCCTCAGTGAACTGTTCAATTAGTGTGCCTTCTACCCACTCATCTTGGTTGGCAAATTGTTCTATTTCATGGATTTTGCAATGTTCATAGGCTAACAGCCTATATTTTATTCTTCTTGCGTTGATAAAGCCATTTGGGTCATAGGGTACCCACCAAAAGCTTCTTTTTAATCTGAGTTTTTCACCCAATATCTAATCAGCATCTTGCCATCCTTCTTTTTTGTTCATGACATAGGGGCCTAGTTGGTCTCTCAATTTCAACTGAGCCTTTTTCTTGGTGCTATGGAAATGAGTCAAATATGAATTGATAAATTGCTTGAAATATTCCAAGGCAAACAGTCTCATTGGCACATATTTTGGCAGCTTGTAGGGGCACAACTCACAGCCATATATCCTGATAACAGTGTGATTTTGGTAGAAGTACCAGTCACCTATTTTATAGCTTTTGGAGAGCTGCAATATTTTCTGCATATCATAGGACAGTCTAGGAGGAGGAGTTCTCATTAGGAGAGAAGAGTCTGGATAGACAAACATGTCAATGAAATCATAGTACGAGTAAGGAGAGTTATGGACTTCATGAAAGACTGAGGTCCAAAAAATCACCGACCTCTTTTCTCCTTTAGAGTCCAATTTTCTGATGGGAAATTAGAAACAGTCTGTCTGATAATATAGGAACAGATGATAGATGTAGGATGAATACTTGAAGACTCCCTCCCTATCTAGATTCAAGAGTTGCTCATGTATCTTGTTGGCAATGAATTTGGCATAGTTGTATTTGACAGCAGGGGGCTGCCCTGGGGTAAATATGGACAGTAAGACCAATATAGTTTCATTAATATGTTCACTTGTCTTGAACCCCAGAACATAAGATATCATATCAACAAGTAATCTACCCACTTCATTGAAATATGCATAGTGAAAAGGAGGCGGCTCTTTAGGTTGGCGATCTGCTCTCATAAATACTTGGGCAATTCGGGTTATCTCTGAGCTGGAGAGTTTGGGACCTTCATCAAGCAAGAATTTTATAGTAACTGGAAACAAAAGATGAGTTGGTTTTAAGTTTAGCATTTGATTTATGGAGTCAGGAGTTATATGAAAGAGGATGGTCCCAGATGGAGTTTTGACTGCCCTTTGGGCTGGTTCATAGTTTTCACAGCAAAGGTGAATTATCTCAGGGAAGACATTGACAGAGGGGAGGTAGCATATTGGTAGATTTGATTCCCATATCCCATAGAAATCATTTTTATTTAGATGACTGTTCCTGAGTTCACAGAATGCTTGTAGGTGATTTAAGTCACCAGCCAAGTCTTGGATTAGATAATCCCGATCGGCCAAAGGTAGCGATTCCAATCCTTGTGGGGTGCATTGAGAGGAGTAACATTTAAGGCTACTGGAGCTTCCATAGCTTAATTCTGTTGCTTTTGAAATTGGAATTTTTGGGTCTGTGTGAGTGAGATAAGCAAAACAATGACTCTGTGGATTCTCTCCGGGAATTACACTGTGAAATTGGTTTGTATTTAGTTTAGTGGGCAGATTTTGCATAGGGAGGCAGAGTTCACGGGATTCTTTGGCAGAACGGGCAATAATAGTAGGAAAAAGACAGTTTTTGGGGTTTCTCAGAGAATTTGCAGGCCAGAACGAGCTCGAATTTAGCTCAACAGGCGGATTTTGGTAAAAATTGATCGAAACAGTGGTTATGGTGAGTATTTTGAAGACAACACGGTGTTGTTTCTTCAAACTTTGGGTTCTGTGGGCAATTTTACAAAGAAAACTAAATAAAAACAGGGTTCGGGAGCAAATTCATGTAAATACCTGTTTTAGTGGTGAAATGATCGATTTGCGGGTGGAAAGACGAGCCGAGGGGCCGAGTTATGGAATAAAATTGCTGGGTGGCGGAATGTGCAGTTTTAATGCTGCCTTGGACGTAGAAGAGCATGCAGAGGTTGCACAGAGGAGACAAACACAAATAAGCGAAAACGACGCATTTGCGCCTTTTTAACAAAAAATTTGACTTTGGTGGGCTTTAGCGCGTTTCTCTTGGATGACATTAGCATGACGTAATTTGTCGTGTAGCGGGGTACGGAGGATGATGTGTCAGATGACGTGGCGGGTGACACGGAGGTGAGGTGGTGATGTCAGCAGGTGACATGGCACTGATACAGAGTGGTGGTGGGTGACGTGGATGTGATGTCAGCTGATGATGTGGGAATGATGTCAGCGGGGAGGCAGTGGGGCGGTAAGCGGTATTCCCCACACTGCCTTTGGGCCATGGTGGTTTTGGAGGGGGGGGGGGGCTCCGATCACGCCGGGAAGACGACGTGTGTCTTCTGTATGGCGAAAATACCGCCCATCCCTCGGATGCTAGCAAACCCTGATTCTCTTCTTTTCTTTTAGCTGCCCTCCTATCTAAATCTACCCTTATCTCTTCCAAGGACCCATATTATGCAGTTGGGCTCCTTTGCTTCTCTACCTATCTACTCATTTGCCAAGCTTGAACTATTTGGACAAACCTTTATTCTCTATTCTAAGACAAGTAAATTCAAACATGATCTTTGGCCAATATTGAACTGTCTGGCTATTCATCAACTGTGGCAAGAGTCAACAACCTGCACACAATGAAATTCTTCAAAAATGGAACAGTAGTGGCATTTGTACTAGCACACTTTCCTAGTCTTTTGGTTTGGGGTTCATTTCTATTATTTTTCTCTTGACCATTCCCTTCTTTTTGCCCTTTTATTTTTCTTTTAGGGCATACCCTCTTTTCATTTTTTAATTTTCTTCATTTGTTTACAAAATATGGAACCTTTCCAACATGGAAATGATGAACATATTTGGCACTTCTTCAGTCAATCATGAAAAATGAAACCTATTGGTATAGGAACCTAACAGTGGCTCCACTTGGGGATGGATTTTCCTCGTGAAAAGTCAAGAATAGTAGGTCAGATGTCCTTATATTCGATTCTTGCTGTATTCTAAAATTTCTCCTTTGCTGTACACAAAATGGTGCCTCTTCAAAATTTAAGTGTTTCTCATGAATTCATTCACATAGTTGCAGCTCTGTTTAGGATACTCTGTCTGAATATTTGTCATCATTTTCACAGCTCCCAAGTCTCCTTTTTCAACTTCTTCTGATGAACTCAAAATGCAATACCATAAGGTGGCACAATTCCTTGCCTTTCCCTCAAAATTTGCTGCATCTTATTCCCTATCATATTGCTGTAATAAACTGTAGAAAGTAAACTCTGTTACGTACAAAATAAGGTGCTGATTTCTTCAACAAACCGGATCAAAATAATGCTTCAGCATTTGACCATTTACTGGCCCATCATCTGCCTCTGTACCATCCAAGCTTTTCAAAAAGTAGGTGTTGTTTCCTTGTACAATCTGAATGATAAATGGTCCTCTCCACAGGAAATCAAATTTTCCATGTTTTCCTTTATCTTCTCCCCTAGAATCCCACTTCAAAACTTTATCCCCTATGAAGAAATCCTCTGCTTTGGTTCTCTTATCAAATATCTTTTTCACCTTTTCTTGTAGAACCTGAGATATTTGATATACCTCCTCTCTTGTCTGCTGTAGATGAATAGTTTGATTGATCCTTCTCTGAATATCATTAGGCTCTGCTTGTATCTCTTGCAGCAACTTTGTCACTGGGATTCCCAAAGAAGAAGGAAATACTGCCTCCATACCATAAACCAGCTCATAGGGACTTGTGCCAATGGATCTCTTAGTAGTCATTCTGTCTACCCATAGTGCATTGACAAGCTTTTTATGCCACTTCTTTTTATTCTCCTCCAAGACTTTCTTAATGATGTTGATCAGGCTTTTGTTGGAGGATTCGGCTAGACCATTACCTTAAGGGTAATAGTTTGTGGAATGGCCTAAAGTAATGTGGTATTTATGGCAAAAGCTGATCATTCTCTTGGATTTAAAAGCAGCAACATTGTCTGTAATAATCTTCTCCGGGCAGCCAAACCTAGACAAGATGTTGGTCTCTAAAAATTGCATGATTACTGAGTCATTGGCTTACCTACAAGGGATGCCCTCTATCCACTTGGTAAAATAGTCTGTAGCAGTCAAAATCTATTTATGCTGGCCAGAGGATGCAGGGTGTATTTCCCCAATGAAGTCTAAACCCCATTGTTGAAATGGTCTTTTAGTCGACATGGGTTTGAGGGGCAGGGGCAACAAATTTTTCTCGCCTTCAAAAATTTGGCATTTGTGGCAAGAAGTTACATATTTCTTTACATCAGAAAATAGGGTGGGCCAATAAAATCCAGCCCTTAGGATTTTATCAGCAGTTGATTTCTAATATAAATGTCCACCACAATCCCCTACATGAAATTCTTTAAGTACTTTGTCAGTTTCTTCTTTGATTAGACAATTTAATAAAACACCTTCATGGTTTTTCCAAAAGAGAACATGATCTAAAATGCAAAACTTGGAGGCTTTCATTTTCAACAATCTTTTCTTAGTTCTGGATAATCCTGGAGGAGCTTGTAGGTTTAATAATACAAAAGATATGTCAGCATACCAAGGTGATTGTAAAAAGGCTTGATTGATCTGTGGAGTCACCATCTCCTGCTCATTATCCTGTTGATTTATGTCAAGGGCTTGAAATTTTGTTTTAGTCATGAGTTTAGCTAGTCCTTGTCCTTTTATCAGTTTTTTTGGTTTAATTTCAATGTCATATTCTAGTATGGTAGCTATCCATTTGCCCCTTTTGCCTTCAATGCCTTCTTGGGTGAGGATGTCTTTAACAATAGTGTTGGGCACATAAGCAATCACATGAGAGTACAAGATGTAAACTCTAAAGTCCTTGATGGCCTTTACAAGGGCATATGCTTGCTTCTCCATGATTTGATATTTCAGTGGGGCATCTCTAAGGGATTTGCTGAAGAAGGGTATGGGTTTTTCACATCCCTGATCATCATTTTGGAGCAAGACAGTAGCAATTGTATGTTCTGATGCAAATGAGAATATGATAAAGTATTTGTCAAAATTGGGGCTTGTGAGGGCTGGTGCTTGAGTCAAAGCCTTTTTTATTTCTTCAAATGCTTGTTTAGTTTCCATTGTCCACTTAACCTTGGAGTTTTTTTTGAGCATGTTGTTCACCAATCTTATTAGCTCAGCCAGATTTGGTATGAATCTTCTAAGAAAGTTGATCTTTCCCAAAAAGGCTTGTAGTTCTTTAATGTTTTTGGGGTGAGGGACTTGTAAGATGGCTTGTATTATGTCTGGGTCAATTCTAATGCCTTCTTTGGAGATGATATGGCCCAATAATTTTCCTTCTTCTAGGCCAAACAATGATTTCTTTGGATTTAATGATATACCATATTTCCTGCAAATTAAGAATACTTTTCTTAGATGATCTAGGTGCTCTTGATCTGATTTGGAGAAAGATGTAAGGTCATCTAGGTAAATGAATAAGAAGTCATGGATTTCTTTAGCAAAAGCAATATCCATGGCTCTTTGAAAAGTTGCTCCTGCATTCTTGAGTCCAAAAGGCATTTTCACATATTTTAATGTTCCCCAAGGGGTTGTGAAAGCAGTTTTATCTTGGCCATCAAGGTGCATTAGGATTTGATTGAAGCCTGAGAATCCATCTAATAGTGATATCCTTGAAGCACCCACCACCCTTTGCAGAATATTATCCATTTTGGGTAAAGGGTAATTGTCCTTTAAAGAGACTTTGTTCAAATTTCTGAAGTCAACACATAACCTTATCTCCCTTGTCTTCTTTCTACTGGGCACTAAATTTGAGATCCATTTTGAGAATCTGATTGGAGCTATAATTCCAGCTTCATACATTCTCTTAAATTCCTTCTCAATCAAAGGGAGCAGCACAGGGTTGACCCTCCTAAGTTTCTGTTTAAAAGGTTTTTCTTTTTCTTTGAGAGGTATTATGTGTTGGATTACTGCAGTATCATAAGACTTTAGGTCCTCATAACTCCATGCAAAGACATCTTGAAATTCTTTGAATAGTTCGATATACTTGAGTTTTTGGTCAGGAGGCAAAGCTTTGGACAATTTTATCATTTTGGGATTTTCTGCAGTTCCTAGATTACAGTCCTCAATTTCTGAGTTTAACGGCTGCATTTTAGGTTTCCTAGAGATGTCATTTGAGTCAAAAATGTCCTCTAAAGGAGTGAGGTCTGTAGGTAGAAAATTATGCTTCAACTCAATGACTTCACATTCTGTTGCAATTGCATCCTCACCTTCTTTTCATGAAGTTGTTGTAAATCTGTTTTAGTGAACTTGGTGGGATGTAGAAGTTGGTTTGTTGTTTCAGAAAAGATATGTGTTTCAACGTTGTCCATTTGGTTGCTTTCCTCTATAGTGTTGGTATCCATTTTTGTGCTTGTGAACTCTTCTTTAAAAGTTAGGAAATTGTTGATTTGTGTATCATTTTCAAGCACCTGCCAGTTTTTGACATTATCTGGCACTGCAGGTCTATGTTTTATTTCAGCAGTGAATAGGTGATTAGGCTTGAATGGCAATTTGCAAGTGCTTGCAAAAGTTGCTAGACTATGCTCATGCAGATTTTGATTCCTTGGAATCTTGGTCAGTTGGGTTTCAAGAAAGGTGTTGAGAATTTCCATTGTAGCAACTCTATATGACCTTAGCCTAAGATCATTTGTGATGAAGTTACCCTTTATTTGTTGAATGATGAGGTCAGAGTCTCCCAAAATTGATATCCGAGCTGCACCTAAGTTTTTTATCACTTTGAGTCCTAAAAGGAGGGCTTCATACTCGTCCATGTTGTTAGTGCACCTGAAATTTAATATAAATGCATGTCCCTCAGCGTGGTCATCCTTCATATTGTGTATCCAAACCCCTGCCCCTACTCCTAACTTATTAACAGATCCATCAAACTCTAGATACCATAGGTTTTCTTGATTTGCACTGGTATTAGGAGCCTTTTCCATTTGCTCAGCAGGGATAGTTGGATTTACAATCTCATAGGATTCTTTATGTGTGACTATTAATTTGTTGTTTTCCAATATTTCTTGAATCTGAACTGTGGATTCTTTGTCTAGGAATTCATCTTGACTTAAAGTCACCATTTTTATATCAGTTTGGGTTTGAATTTCAGTGTTGTATAAGATAAAAGAGTCCATGTCTGAATGTATAGAATAAATGGGAAAGTTTTGGGGTTTTTCTTGACTACTTACCACATACTTCATCAAAGTTTCTTGGTATAGCCTTTTAGGCTAGCCGAAGACTGAGATAGTGGCATAGGACATGTCTAGTTGCAAAGACCCTTGTAGCTTGGCACCCTAGGATCTGGATAATAGCATTCCATACTTTGGTGGAATATCAGCTACCACCACATCCATGAGAATTGTCTTGGCTAGATATTGGACTAATGACACACATAGATCCTTGATTAAGCTTAGACACTGGACCTGACTGGAATCAAAGGAAAACAAGTCTTTGTATGGCCTTTTGATATCTAGGTCCAACTTTTCGATGACATATTTGGGCATCAGATTATGTGAAGCTCCTAAATCAAACATTGTATTGTGAAGCACCTTGTCATGAATGTTTAAACTTACGTAAAAGGGAGGGACACCTCCATCTACTGTTTTACCATTTGCTTCACGGCCAAATATAAGTTCTAGTTGATCATCAAGGATGTTCACTAAATCTTTGTTTTCTGGAATTTGTAATGATCTGTTGATTTGTTCCCTCAATACTTCATGCCTTGCTAATTCAGATAATGGGATGGACACTTTTAACTTACTTATTTCCACCTCCATATTAAAGGGTTTTTCTTTTTGTGTTTTGATATTTTGGGCAACAAGGTTGTGTCTTTGAAATGAGTTTTCAACAATTGCCTCTTTTGCTAGAATATTGTGATGAACAAGGGTTGCTTGCTCACCATATTCCAATGGTTCTTCTTCCACTTCTCTGAGTGGAGAGATAGATGTAGGGTGTTTTTTTTATTCATCTTTGTTTGAAACATCTTCAATTGTTGGACTATTTGGATTGGAAGTGGATTTAGGGATGATTGGTACATGAGATTCCTTGAGTTTAGTTTTGGTAGGTTGCTTGATTGTCTTTTTCTTGGGATCATCAGGGATGTCTATTCTACTACTTCTCAAGTTGTATTGCTTATGGACTTCATACACAGTTGTTTCATATCCTTGCTTAAAATCAAAGGATTCCCCTTATTTCATTTGACACTTAATAAGAGTATGATCCTCTTGGTCTTCTTGAGTTAGGAAAATTGGTTGGCCACTGTTGAGACCCATTAGATTAATGTGTGGGTCCTCTGTTGGTTCACTAGATGTGGAAGCTTCTGCATATTTTTCTTGGAAGGGAGGCCTTATGTTTTGGTCTGGACCAACTTTTCCTACATTGGGGTTTTGATTTTTCCTAAAGTTTGGATTTCTTGCATTGTTGTTTGGTTGGCTGTCCCATGAAGATTTCCTCTCAATAGTTTCCACTCTGTCTCCCAACCTATCCATGCCTTTAATAATTGCATCAAGTTTATGTTCAAAGGCAGAGGGTCCTCTTTGAAAGTTGTTCTTCTTCCAGTCCTAGCTTGGTTTTGTTTGGAAATTGGATTAGCTTCAACACTCACAGCTATACTCTACATATCTTCAAGGATAGGAGGATCTCTCTCCCTAAGCTGGTAAATAATGTCTGAGTCAAAACCATCAGGGAATTTAATCAATGCTAAGTTTGGTGGTGGTCTAAGATTTATTGGAATAGCAAGGTATGTATTGTTGAATCTGGCACTATAATATTGGACACTCTCTTGTTGGCCTATTTTCAAATTCTCATATTCAGTTAAGATGTGTAAAGGGTCCTTTTTCTTCACCCACTTGTTTAGGAAAGTTTCATAAAGGGCATTTGGATTAGCTATTGTGTTTGCAGGGAGTGACCTAAACCATGCCCTTACATCACCAGTTAAGCTTTGGACAAAAATTTTAATCCTAACATCATTATCATCAATCTCATAGTTTTCAAAATAGTATGTCATCCTCTTGGTATGTTGTTGAGCAGTGTAAGTTCCTGTACCACCAAAGTAGGTAATTTTTCCTTGGTAATCCTGTGGCCTAGCCCCTGGATTGGCAAGCAACTGCAGGGGAGCATATCTATTTGCCATACTAGCAGGGAAAAGTGGGACAAGTGGAAGCACAGGGGTAGGGGCTGCGATAAGTGTTGTGGATGGAGGGGTGGAAAAGAGAGTTTGGAGTAATAAAGGTGAACTGGAAGAAGCTACAACAATAGGAAGAAGGGTTTGAGAATGTGCTGCAGTAGGTTTAATTTGAATGGGTTTCTGCTGGGATGGTTCAAGGTTTGAATCAGCAAAACTCTCTTGATTTTCTAGTTTCCTAAGGCTCTTAGCAATCAGATTTGGATTGTCAAAAGTAGCTTGAGGATTTGGGTATGGGTTTGACCTTATGTATTTCTTTGGAGGCAGCTTCTAAGTATGTTTTGGTATTTTCTATGAATTCTCGGAGGATACAAGTTTTGACAATATTTTGAAGGAAGCTACTAAAATGTAGGAGAATTTGGGGCCTTCCTTCAGGGAGGTTTGAAACAAGTATGGCCAAACAAATATTTGAGATAGCTATTTAGAATCTAAAGCTAAACTGGCGTAGGACTGAAGTAGCTTTAGAGATTTAGACAGTAGTAACAAACATTCATTAGGTCCCCAGTTGAGTCGCCAATGATGTTATCACTCAGGTTATTCCCCAAAACTTGTGAAAAAAGGGAATACAGTTGAGGTAACCACTAACCAATCTTTTAGATGCAATTTCTAGCCAAACTGCATCCAGAGAGGGCTCTTTCTATATAATTTAACTTTGTTTATTTGAAGTTTTTATGCTAGTTATGATGTGCAGTGGTTTGTTTTGAATGGGTTTGGATGGTGATTTAAAACAGAGGTAGGATGCAAGTCTGAAAGAGTTAGTTCCATTGGGCAATGGAGTCTATGAAGATCAACTGTTGAGTGTGTTTCTGTGATGATAGGAAATACTACAGAGCAAGATAATCAGTTTGGAACAATATTGAAAGCTAGTGATTGATGGGATGCAGCCCAGGGGATAAAGGACAGTCAAGAATCCTTTATCATGGTGGCAGAGGGAAGGTGCTTGAATATTTTCAAGGAGCAGTGAAGAATTGCTTGACAATGTTCAGAATGAGGGAATTAGTAGAAACATAAGCATTTAAGAATTTCTATTTATGCTAATTGTGAAGAAAACATAAATAACAGTAGGAATTGAACACAGAGTGTATTTAAGCAAAATTTGGGGTATTCTTTTTCCCTGTTGTTAAGATCATGAAACATATATGAGATTTGCAAACACAGAAAACAAAAAACACAGTTAGAATAACTTATTGAGCCAAAGAAAGACACAAGAATTCTGTAGCAGAGTCCAGAATCATCACATCCACATTCAGAAGGTCCAGCAGCAATGCATTTCAATGCCCTTTGTATTAATAAATATCTAAGTTATAGCGTAGTTCAATAGGAGAATCACCAACCCTACATACATTCTTTGGGGGGGTATTTATACAAAAAGAGAGTTTACAAAATATCTTGAGGATAAGATAAGGAGCAATAACTTCCTTCAGCTACTTTGTCAGAGAAATAAATGCAGAAATTAAGGTAGGAGTTATTGTGACTGTGCTGGCTACTTTAACTAACAAGATATTTTAGACTTTTCACCTAGGAATTCGGCTGGTAGTTATGTCCTTGTTTTTCTTTCCTGCATTGTTTTCCTGATCTTTTTACCTGCTCTTGATTCATCTTTAATGTGTCCTGATCCTGGCTTGAGCTCCTTCCTTCATATTTGTCATGTGTATTTCTTTTTGACCAGGTGTACATAGGCAAAAAGATCCAAATTTACTTAGGCAAAACTTCCAGCATACTCTGCCACCAGTGTTCTGTGAGCAATTGATGCCTTTGTATCTTTACCAGTATTTCATCAGCCTCAGTATACCTATAAAAATTAGGCTTGACTTCAAAAAGATGATTTATTTCATGTTCTATAAAAAACAAATTCTCCAATTTGTCATGTAAGCTCTGTCCAGAAGGAGGTCCTGTGTCTTTTGAGCTGCTGGATGATGCAGTGATCTGATTTGTTACATACATGTTCACCTGATGAGCATACTGTTGATGTGATAACAGTTTTTGATTGCTTGTTACTAAACTGGGTAGACCCTTTTGCTGCAAGTTTGTGAATTTCTTTGTGAAAGAATTAATATCCATCTGCATCTCTTGACACTTTCTTTCCAGAGTCTGTATAAGAGTTCTCATTTTTAGCACCTTCTTTATTGTCAAAATGGTGCTTGTCCTGTCAGTGATCTCTAAAGCCGCTAATTGTTCCTTAGTATTGCTGTTCAAAAAATGGATGAGCGCATTGGCCTGCTCAGACATATTTCCTAATGATGTCGAGGTCCTTTGTATTTGCTCTTGTGCCCTTTATATTAATTCAATTTCTTCATATATTGTCTGAATTGATCTCCATTGGTCAATAATGGACTGGCCAATCTTGGTCCACAAAATCATTTTAATATCTGCCAGAGGTTTATGCAAGGTGAGATCCTTTTCCAGTGATTTCACCTTGTTCTCCAGGGCCTTCACCTCTCTAGTCTTCTCTGCCACTGTTATTTTTGATTTGTCATAGCTCACTTCTAGCTTGGCTAGTCTTTCTTTTGTCTCTTTGAGCTCTGACATTTGAGCTTCTAGCTCTTTCACTGCCTTCATCATTTCCTCCATCCCCATGTTGGTCTCAGGCTCTGTTGTTGTTGCTACTGTAGCATCTGTGGTTGTTGTACCTATTGTCGATGGTGGCTCAGTGGGAGGGATTGCTACTGTGTACCTGGGGGGACCAGAGAAAATTGTTGGAGCTATTTCGGGTGGTTGACTCTCCCTGCTTAGTTTGCAATGCTTTCTCCAACTCTTTATGTGTCTGCATCAGCCTTCGGTTCATTCTCATCAACAAATCCATGACATCCTCTTCTGCTTTTTCTTGTGCTAGTTCTGTTGTTTGGGGATGCATGGTGACAGGCAGCTTCAATTGCTTTCTAAGGGCAGCAATATCTTCCTCCTTCTTTTTGATCAATGATTTGATGCCCTTGGCATGCTTGGGATCATGCCCCAACTCAACAATTATTTCTTCCAGAGTATTTATTCGGTTGTCTTTGGCTAGAGAAGAGATCTTCTCTAAATCCAATTGAGCAGATGTATTACTCAATGACTCTTTTAATTGGTGGGCCAACATTGCCTTGTCTGCCAGTGTGGCATAGACCATTTCTCCTGTTTGTTTGTGCAATTCCATTTGGTCCAATGGGTGAATGTCCTTGGCAAGGACCTCTAGATTGGTCCTTATGTAGTCAGCTGCAGACTGTGGCTGCTGAATCTTGTGCTTGAAATGACTTAAAATCATTTTCTCCTCCTTGATGTCATAGGCTACCATTAGTCTATGCTATTTGGAGGGTGTTATCTTACGAAACTAGTCATACAACTGAATTCTTAATGACTCATTCTAAGCCTTAATCTCCATGAATGACTGTTTGATGTCTAATGGTTTCTTAGCCTGTGACCTTGAGGAGGAGACTTCCATTCCATGCTTCCTTCCTCCTTCTTGTCTGTGAGAGGTAGCAAAAGTATGTTGGCTGATGGCCCTCTCTCCTCTTGGGCTTTTAGTGATGTCTTCCACAGTGTCCTCTTCAGGAGGATCTACCCTTTGCCTCTTGGCCTCTTGCTGCCCTGTTGACCCACTTGCAGGTGTGGTCTCTTCTCGATCCCTTATCGTACTTCTCTCCTCAGGAAGAGGATTCTGCAGTGCTGGTACCTCCGGTGCTTGTGTCTGTAGTGAAGGGGCTTTCCCTCAACTATGTTCCTTTGAGGTAGTAGGCTGTTCTTCCATGGTTTCTTGTTCTTCCACTACCAACTCCTTGCCCTTTGCTATCCCTGTTGTTGGTGTAGTCCTTTCCTGGGCAACCTATTGTGTAGTTATGGTAGTTGATGAGCTTTCCCCAGTTTGTTGTGGCTTTTTGAAAGACACCTGCCCAAAAGATTCCAGGTCAATAGTTTTTTCCAAATCTTTCATGGTTTGTTCCATTTTTTCTTCCTCAGTTAACTCTTCAACTAGTGTGCCTTCCAACCACTCATCTTGGTTGGCATACTTTTCTATGTCAGGGATGTTGCAGTGTTCATATGGTGCTAGCTTATATTTTATCCTTCTTTCATTGATAAAGCCATATGGGTCATAGGGTACCCACCAAAAGCTTCTCTTGAGTTTGAATGTTTGACCCAATAGTTCATCAGCGTCCTTCCATCCCTCTTTCTTGTTCATAATAGAGGGGCCTAATTGGTCTCTGAGTTTCAATCGGGCCTTTTTCTTTGTGCTATGGAAGTGACTCAGATCTGAATTAATGAATTGCCTAAAATATTCCAAGGAGAACAGTCTCATTGGCACATATTTGGGTAGCCTGTAGGGGCATAGCTCACAGCCATATATCCTCAGAATAGTGTGATTCTAGTGGAAGTACCAGTCACCTATTTTATAGTTTTTGGAGAGCTGTAGTATTTTTTGCATATCATGTGTCAGTCTGGGAGGACGAGTTCTCATTAAGAGAGAAGAGACTGGGTATACAAATAAATCAACAAACTCACAATAAGAGTAGGGAGAGCTACGAACATCATGAAACATTGGGGTCCAAAAAATCATAGACCTCCTTTCCCCTTTATGGTCCAATTTTCTAATGGGGAATTGGAAGATATATAGCTGGTAATATAAAAAGAGATGATAGATATAGGAAGAATATTTGAAGATTCCCTCCCTATCTAGCCTCAACAATTGATCGTGTATCTTGTTGGAAATAAACTTGGCATAGTGGTATTTGACAGCAGGGGGCTGCCCTGGGGTAAAGATAGACATAATAACCAGTATGGTTTCATCAATATTCTCACTTGTCTTGAAACCCAACACAAAAGATATCATATCAACCACTAATCTACCATTTCGGTGAAACAAGCATAGTGAAAAGGAGGTATCTCCTTAGGCTGGCTATCTGCTCTCATGAACACTTTGGAAATTTTGGTTATCTCTGAGCTGGAGAGTTTGGGACCTTCATCCAGCAAGTACTTCATGGTAAGAGGAAACTGGAGGTGGGTTGGTTTGAAGTTCAGCATCTGATTTATAGAGTCAGGAGTGATATAAAAAAGAGTAGTCCCAGATGGACTCTTAACTGCCCTGTTTTTTGGCTCATAGTTCCCACAACAGAGGTGAATGATGTCAGGGAATATATTCACAGAGGGGAGGTAGTATCTGGGTGGTTTTGATTCCCAAATGCCATAAACATCATCTTGATTTAAGTAACTATTTCTGAGCTCATAGACTGCTTGAAGATGGTTTTGGTAGCCTACTAGGTCTTGAATTAGATAATCTCTATCAACCAAGTGCAAATGTTCCAACTCTTTGTGGGGTGCATTGAGGGGAGTGATGTTTAAGGCTACTGGACCTTCCATGGCTAAGCGCTGTTGCTTTTGAAATTGGAACTTTTGAATCTATGCAGGTAAAATGGGCAAAACGATGGCTCTATGGATTTCTCTGGGATTTTCACCATTGAAACTGTTTTTTTGGCTTCAATTTAACTCTGTGGATTGAACTCAGCCGGAAAAACAGGAGCTATGGGCTTCCTTGACACAATGGGCTTCAATATGGACAAGAGGCTACTTTAGGGGTTTCTTGGAGAGCTTGCAGAGCCGAATGAGCTGAATTTTACCTCACTGTGTGATTTTGTAGTGAATTTTAGCAAGACAGAGGTTTTGGGATAACTTGGGTAGCAACACAGTGTTCTTCTTTTCAAATTTATAGGTTATGTGGCCAATTTTATAGAGAAAAGCAATAAAAATAGGGTCGGGGGTAGATTGTTGTAAATACCTATTTTCTCAGTGGAATGGCCAATTCGTAGGTGACCAGGTGAGCCGAGGGGCCGAGTTGTGTAATAAACTTGCTGGTTGGCGGGCTTGAACGGTCGAAAATGGTGTTTTGCACGTAATTTTGCATGCACAGGTCGCTTGGAAAAAACTAAGGTAAGTGGTAAAAACAAACATTTTCACCCTTTTTACCCGAAAATTTTGAGTTTGGCGGGTTAGCGGCGCTTTTTTGGTATGACGTTAGCATGACGTCATTTTTGTCATGTAGCGGGGTACGGATGCTGACATGGCAAGTGACATGGCATATGATGTGGTGGCTGACATGGTGGGTGACCTCATCAGGTGACATGGGCATGATGTCAGCAGGGAGGCGGCTAGGTGGTAAGTGGTATTATCGTACCACTTTTGGGGGAAAGTGGTTTCAGGGGAGGGGGCTCCGAACACACCAGGTGCTTGACACGCGTCCTCGGTACGGCGGAAATACCACCCATCCCCAGGACGCTATCGTTCGGCAAGTTGGGGCTTACGAAATCGCAACTACCGTCGGATTTGGGAGCAGTGATCAGACAGTTGGCGGGCAATGGAGGTGGCAGTCATTTAGTAGCAGGGGAATCGCTTTACGTTTCGCGATTTGTAATGTTTTTTGGTGCATTTTCGGACTTTGGAAAAGTGTGTTTTTTGGGAAAAATGCTGGTTTTTGGCTATTTATTTAGCCAGAGGCCAAATAAGTCCCGATGGGCACGTGGAGGGTTGTTATTGGCCCCTAGTGGACCAATAACTCCCTAGCAAAATGTTAAAATATGTCTATAGTTAGCCAAGGGTCGGGGTATTAGATTTTTTAGGGATTTTTGTGTTTTTATACATAGTAGGGGGAGGAATGTACATAGGAGGTATATAATAAGGTTAGTAGGTTAATATGATTGTGGGGGATGGGTTTGTATGGTTTAGGCTATGTTTTATAGAGTGAAAACTTAGGCCAGAGGGGAATGGAAGGATGACAAGTCATGAAGTGTAGGAAACTTTGGTAAAATGGAATAAAGAATTTTTACACAAGAAATGTGGCTTGTTTTGCCTAGGTAAAACACCTTTTCACTTAGTTTTGCCAAGGGATAAAGTGGACTAAAGGTAATGAGCAGATCTCATTGCCCTTTGGGGGAATGTTAGTAAGTGTTTCTTGGGAAAATGGAGAGGGGAATTAGTCATGCTCCATTTGTTTTGTAGCAACCCTGCCATGGTACCTTATGATTTTATGAGATGAAAACTTATTCCCAAGGAGAAAATTTCCCACAAACCATGCTTCTATACCATCAAAACTGCCTACCCAACCTAGTATACCTAGCATTTTCTCTTCATTTTCATTGGGTGCACTTGAACTAGCAAACCCTGATTCTTCTATTTTCTTCTAGCTGCCCTCCTATCTAAGTCTACCCTTATTTCTTCCAAGGCTTAGATTAAGTGTTGAGACCCTTTGCTTCTCTGCCTAACTACTTTTCTGCCAAGCTTAAACTGTTTGTGCAGACCTTTATTCTCTAGTATAAGACAAGTGAAATTCAAACATGATCTAGCCAGGATTAAGCTGTCTGGCTAATCATCAATTGTGGAAGGAGTTAACCACCTATACATAGTGAAAATTCATCAAAATATGGAACCTTTGCAGCATGAAAAGAATGAAAATTTTTGGCACTTCCCCAATCAATCATCAAAAATGAAACCTATTGATATAGGAAGCTAACACCATCATTGGGCTATCTCACAAGGTTTTCAACCAAAATACAGGACTCAGGTGCCTCATGGAGGTTTCCACCTAATTCCTTATTCTTTTTTCTTTTTTAGTGACTTGATGAGGGAGGAGCCGAACCTTGCTCCACCATCATCACTGTTTTATTGACATTGTTAATGAACTCCCATTTTTATAAAGGTCACTTGTACATTTTCAATCGGTGCCCATTAACAAGCAATGTAATGGCTTCTTCATCTATAGTTTTGAACTACATTGAACCATTATCATGGCATATTTCCATAACATAAGGTCTGAGCCATCTTGTACTTAGCTTGCCCTTGGAGTATTTACACCTAGAATCATACAACAAGGCCTCTCTTGAAATTTATTCTCCTTAATATTTTTATCATGCCAGAGCTTCCTCTAAATCTCAATTATATGTGTATGTAGGAGGGCCTGCATTCTGAATTCATCCAAGCCACTCAATTGGAACAATCTCTCTTTTTGTGCATGACTGAGGTCCAAACCTAGTTGGGTTGTCATCCTCAATGTTTTATATTCAAACTCAATGGATGACAAGGCCTTTTTCCCATAGACCAGCTCATAGGATGTAAATCCAATGGTGGTCTTCCATGTGGTATTATAAGCTTAGGTGGTCTCAACTATTCTCTTTGCCCAATCCTTCCTACTGCTACTCACTACCTTGGTTAAGATGCTCTCCAGTGCCTTGTTGGTCACCTCCACTTGCCCATTAGCTTGTGGATGATAGGTAGTGGAGGGCCCATGCTTGATTTTATTATGGCTGAGCAATTCTTCAATCATGTTGGAGGTAAAACAGCTACCTTGGTTTGTGACTAGCTCTCTAAGGTACCCAAATTTACAGAATAAATTCTCCTTTAGGAACTCAACTACCTTCTCTTTTGTTGTTGCCTTAATTGCCTTGGTTTTAGCCCACTTAGTCAAATAATCAGTGCACACAATAATGTATTATTTTTTCTTTGAAGGAGGGTTGATAGGCCCAATGAAGTCCATGCCCCACTTGTCAAATGGCTTGAAAGTCACTTGAGGTTGTAGGGGAATTTCATCTCTTGGAGTAGGCTTTCCCATACTCTAGCACCGATCACACTGACTAGTGTACTTTTTCACATCCCGATGAAGAGTGTGTTATCGGGAATAGTGTCCACTTGGAGCTGGTATTCCCACTAAGACTGGTAGCTATCTTAGAAACAAACAAGTAAAGTCTACTTTCGCTTTCCTTTATGAAAACAGATAAGAGTGGAACGAGGACACCAACCTTAGTCTTGCGCTTGGTTCCCTTGCTTGATTCCTCTCCTTCCTAATAGGTTTTTTCTGCTTCTTCTTCGTCTGCCCAGCTTCAAAGAGCACCTGTGGAATCAAAGAAGCGTACTACTATCAAAGAATAGAGATCTATATTCATAAATAACACAAGACCAGATATGTGTTAACCATACAAATGCATATATAATCAAACATACAAGAATATAGAGGAAAACTTGAATAGCTTTATTAATATCAAGAATAGCAAGAGGATCACAACCATATATTCTAACCCAGCATCATCCTCCAGCAAGAAATCCATTCTTCACCTTAAGTAAAGCTTAGATCACCCAACACTATGAAGTTTCACCAGAAAACCAACATCACTTCTGTACAAGATACAAGGTTCCAGCCTCTGGATCTCTGTGATGAGGGATCCATATATAGATGATTGTAGGGGGTGAGTCATATTCTGGGGTCTTTATTAGTGTCCTCTCTCTGATAGTTCTTGATTCCACTTGGACACTAATGATCTCTTACTCATCCTTGGTCGAAAACAGAGAGGCAAGTGTCAGAGGGGAAGCTTCTGGAAGATTCCATGATCTTCCACCTCGCAAATTGTCCCTGCCATTTGTCCATTCCCAACCATCACACCCTACAGAGGGGCCATTCAGTATGCATCGCACCCTTTAGACTGGGAAGGTGATATGCATCTCACCCTCTGCATTGGG
>APFE031203214.1:19693-46868 GCA_000404065.3 Pinus taeda | reverse complement strand
GCTATTTCACCTTGGGATCTACTTCGATATCCTGGATGAGCAGGAAGCAGAAGTCGGTGGCTTTGAGCACCACCGAAACAGAGTATATTGCTGCTAGCATGGCCTCCTGTGAGGCAGTTTGGTTGCGAAAGCTCTTCAGTGAGCTGTTTGGATTTACATTGGATACCACCGTGATCCTATGTGACAACTAGAGGTGGGATTCTATTATTGAGGAATCCCATATTCATCGATTGCTCCAGCAGATAGACATCATCTGGGATATGGTAAGTCGATGAGCAAGGAGGCCTCATCGCATTAAGATGATGTACAGGTCGATACACCTTGTCAAAGCCCTAAGGAAAGATCTAATCTGTGATTTTCCCAAACGACTTGGATTCGTCAAGAAACCCTTATACAAGGGTCCTGCATGTTGCATACATTTAGCTCTGGGAGATTTGAGGGCTTGCGGTTCTTACTGGAGCAACATACGACCACCGGGTGACTCACCCTCTCCTGGTGGTGCGCACTGGAACAAGATGATTCGCTCTCTTGTGGGACAATATGATTTGCTCTCTTGTGGAACAGGATTCGCTCTCCTGTGTAGCAGGATGATTAGTTCTCCTTTGAGGCTTGGATTGATGTGTTCTCCATGGTGATTGTAGCAGGATTGATGTGTTCTCCATGGCGATTGTAGCAGGATTGATGTGTTCTCCTTTGAGGCCTGGATTGATGTGTTCTCCATGGCGATTGTAGCAGGATTGATGTGTTCTTCTATGAGGATAGGATTGATTAGTTCTCCTGTCAAGGCATCCTACCCATGTAGTCTGGGACTCATGGGAAGTACCTCTCATCTGATCAGTGAGCAAGGAAATGAAGTTAGGGACCATAGTAGTACCGATGGATGCATCGTTGTATCTACCGTACTCCCTACGCTAGGATGACTTCCATTGATCTGGGATCAATGATACTGGTTTGGGACCAGTGGTAGGAGTTGTACCATACTATGACACTGACTTTGGGTCGGTTGAGACTAGTATGGGACTAGTGGTACATACTCTGAGACTGATTTCGTGTCAGTGCGGTACAGTTCTGGGACCAGTGAGAGTGGTACATATTATGACGCTGACTTCGGGTCGGTTGAGACTGGTCTGAGACCAGTGGTACACTCTCTGAGACTACGATACTGGTCTGGGACCAGTGGTAGGAGTGGTACTTACTATGAAGCTGACTTTGGGTCGGTTGAGAGTGGTCTGGGACCAGTGGTAGGAGTGGTACTTACTATGAAGCTGACTTCGGGTCAGTTGAGACTGGTCTGGGACCAGTGGTACGTACTCTGAGACTGACTTTGAGTCAGTGGAGGATGATGCTGGTCTGGGACCAGTGGAGTTGCACTCACTATGACGCTGACTTTGGGTTGGTTGAGACTGGTCTGGGACTAGTGGTACATACTCTGAGACTGACTTTGAGTCAGTATGATACATCCTCGATCATTTCTTCTTCTTCATAATTCGGACAAAAGCAGAGCAGAACAAAACCATGTAAGAGCAGAGCAGAACAATACAGATCAGTACAGGGCAGAACAAGACAAAGCAGAACAGGCAGAATAGAGCAGAGTAGGGCAAGGGTCAGGCTGTAGAGGGCAGTGCATTTGATGGATGAATAGTAACGACTGATAGACAGATTGTAGATGAAGTTCTCCCTAGTTGAGAGGGAGTGTTAAAATTCGCAACTAGGGTAAAACTTCATGTGGGTCATCTTATTCATGGTTGATAATATTTTTATTAGATTCCGCTCGTCGAGAGGTGTAGGATCGATGTAAAGATCATCCGATTCTGATAAGTATTCATGGAGATATGAATTTATTTTGATTATGAAATTATTATCAAGCTGACTTACAACTCATGTAGGCTCAGAAGCCCAACAGTCGCATCTATTCAAACACCAACGTTGTGTATAAATATAGGAGGACTTTTCCTCATTTGGACACACTCATCTCATCACATCTCTCTTCTCTACTGCGCAAAAAAGAGTCTCTTCTCTACTGCGCAGAAAATAGTCTCTTCTTTACTGCGCACAAATATTTTAGCGGCTTAATTCGTGTGGCTTGCATTATATACACAGTGGCATCATCGCTATTCCCAATGGCATCTTATTACACAGTGGCATCATCGTATTACACAATGTTATCGCATTACATAATGACATTGCATTACACAATGGCATCGACATATCTATTTGGTAATTTGTCTACACCCTGTGTATCATTTTACTCTAAATTGGCATCGACGTATTTTTGTTGGGACTTGCATTGTATATCAGTGGTGGTTCGCATTTTATAGTGCACATCTTTTCTGTAAGTGGCTCGCATTTTATAGCACACATCTTTTCTGTAAGTGGCTCGCATTTTATAGCACACATATTTTCTGTAAGTGGCTCGTATTCCAAGTGACTCACATATGTTATATAAGTGGTTCACATTATATCTATGGTTTGGATCTATTCATCATGACACACATACATTATGATTCGTTTTTGTTATGGGTGCGGATCATTGTGACTTGATTTCTCAAAAGGCTCGTATATCTGAGCTTGCATTTTATATATGGTCGCACCTTACCTGTGGCTCAGATTCTTGCCCCTGTAACTTTGGCATATGGCAATAACCTTTGATATGACAATTAATGTATGACCCTGTTGCTTAATAATAACCTTGACGTATATTTGTATGACAATGAGACAAAGTTTTAAATGATAGTGAGACTGTGATTTGTATGACAATGAGACAAAGTTTTAAATGATAGTGAGACTATGATTTGTATGACAATGATAATGAGACTATGATGACAGTAATGATAATGACAACGATGACTTGACAGTGGTATATATATATATATATATATAAATGACAACGTATGTGTAACAGTGATTGATTGTAACCTTGACATGACAGTGACCCTAATATGGCAGTGAACTTATAAGACAATGACCTACTGCGACATGGTGTTTCTATTGTGCATGCTTTTCTTTTGTTGTTCCTTAATGTTCAGCTGCATTGTTGATGTTTATTGTTCTCTCTACATAATTTCTAATGATGATATGATGTTATGGGTGAATGTAATGTGAAAATATTGAAAAAGTTCAAAAGTGCAATTATCTACAACAAAGAACAATCTAGCCATAAAAATTAACAAGAACATTTGTCACTTTCAAAGGCGGTGATGACTTCCTCTGAAAGGATATTGTCCCCACTCTTGCTCCTCTAACCTTGGAGTTGTCTCCAAGCACAACCTCCAAGTCAATATCATCCTCTATCAAACTCGTGAAGTGCTCTCTCACTCTAGTCATATGGAAAGAGCTTCCACTGTCTACAAACCACACACCGGAAAACGTGACACTCGTGGTAAGACTCACCACTAAGGCAAACTTAGTGTTAAATTTGGAGGCGAACTCATCCACCTCTGTCGAAGTTGCTATGCCTTTCTTCTTATTCTTCTTGTTGGGAAACTGAACAACATAGTGGCCCAACTTCCCACAGGCAAAGCATTTCACTTTGCTCATGCCTTTCACCTTGGCCTTCTACTTCCCCTTATGTTGCTTGGCTCCACTAGAAGACCTCTTTGTGGCCTTCTTCTTGCCTTTAGCTGCAAGGGCAACATTCTCCTCCTCAATTACCCCACCACGCTGGCTGCCACTTTTGGCGTTCCTCCTGGTCTCCTCCTGGATGAAATCATCCCACATCCTCCTCTAGTCTGGAAAATGCTCTATGGCAACAATGCCATCTATGAATCCATCCAATTATTTGGGAAAACCAGCGAGTGCCATCTTGACCAACTAGTCCTCAGGGATAGCGTCTCCCACCGCAGCCAACTCTTCTCTCACCTGTGTGATCTTGGTGAGGTATGAGGTCATCGTGTCAGTGTTGGTCATCTTGGTGTTTCTTAGCTTCTACCTTTACACCATCTTCCTATTCTTATTGGAACTCTGGTGTAGTGTGACTAGGGACTCCAACATCTCGTAAGAAAACTTCTTGGTCACATGAGGGAATAAGTGCTCTTTAATGGAATTAAGAATGATTCTCCTAATTTTCACATTCCTTATGTTGAAGTCCACCAACTGAGCTGGATCAACAGGGGGTTGCACAAGACTCTCCACTATGTCCCAAACTTCAACTTCTTCAAGCAATAGCATCATCCTCTCCTTCCAGGGGCTAAAATTTTCAGCCCCACCCACTTAATCTGTCTTTCACCCTCAAATTTGTGGCCATGACCCTCACAACCAACACTAAATCTCAGATCTGAAAATCGCCAAATCTGCCTCCCTCTCAACAACCAATCTCTCGGTATCTGAAGGTAGTTTTGGTTCACTGTTCATAGTTTTGTAGCTTGCTGGTAGTTTTATTCTCAGCTGAAAGTGTCACTATAAGTTCATAGGCTTTGATACCATGTAGAAATTTTAGGAAATTTCTCGAGTTTTGTAGCCCTCCCAGTTTCAGTTTATTTTGCATAAGTTTAATGCCCACAACCCCAAACAAGTAAGTTTGATATATAAAACTTTTTACAAATTGTAAGAGAAACATCCAAGACTACTCTACTCCATTTAGTTTTTAGCTGATAAAAAAGAAATAACACAAGCTCACACAGAATTTTAACACACCTGTACACAGTGAATTTTGGTCGACAGTGACCCTGGAAAAACCCCACAAAGGGAAAACCAGTATAGGGAGGATTTCATTATTAGCTTCTTTTCAGAAAAATCTTTACAACATTAAAGACAATAAAATTGTGCTCATCTCCTTTGGAAAGAGTGTTACAGTCAGTCCTCTCTCTCTCTTCTGCTAATGAGCCTCCACTGTACTCCGCTGACAGGATTCTGGGTCACTGTACAACTGGATTTTCTCTTTAATTCTAGCCACTGATTGTCTACTGTTTCCTGAAACTCATGCCAATAAACTGACTTAGACTGCCTTGAACTCGGGTCAGTCACCCTGTTATTTAATGGACTGATCTCCTTGATTTCAGTGCAAAATGACCAGCATTTAGTGCCTCAAAATGCATGCATCAGTCTTTCCTTTTGTCCCAAAATTCATGCTGAGTTCTGCCTGACGGGTCTGCAATTTTTTTTCTCAAAATCTGCATCGACAGACTGCTGAAACCTTAACAATTTAGGGCCTCCACAAATTTTGGCCTCTACAAATCTCGGGCCTCCACAAATCTTGCGATGCAAAAACTTCGGGCTGCTGCTGTAGGTGCTGCTCTGCTGTAAGTTCTCTTCTCCTTCAGAAATTCTCCTCTTCTCCTTGCTCTCCTCTCCAACTCTTCACAAGTAGAAGAACGAGCATCTCACTTTTTTCTCCCTTGTTAGCTCTCATTAGATAGGAGAACCCTAACCCTATTAATCAAGGGCTGCAATTAGAACTCAGCCCATGAGATCAATGATGGAGATCATTCCCTCACTTGACCCCCTTTTAATGTTGCCCCCCTCATTAATGACTCCTAGTCACTTTGTAACTTTAGTTTTGTACCTTGCACTTTTCCTCCACATAAAGTCAACTTTAAAATATAAAGTGACTTTAATACTAGAAAGTACTTTAGTACTTTTTCTTGTAAAGTCACTTTAAGACATAAAGTGACATTAATATAAAGTACCTAGTACATGTACCACATAAAGTGACTTTTCCTCTTGAATTTAATATAGCCCTTAAAGTCACATGCCAAAAGCGTAATTAAAGTTTATTCCTATGTGAAAAGGTCAATGTGAAAAGGTCAATGCACTAGGAAACACTTCCTTGGTACCCTTAATATTTTAAACATAATATGTGACCCTGCAGACAAATCTGAAGTCACAATACTGACTTGGGGGACTTGGCTGGGAAAGGTATGCAAAAGTGACAGACCTAATTAGTTTGTTAACATTTTTAACTGTGAATTAGGTGAAATTAGTAACATCATCTGCAGCATTATAAACATATGATATTAAGGGAATTATGTTGATATTGCCAAGAATCTTCGAATTTTGTAGATTACAAGCACTAAACCACTTGAGCATCTTTGAGAACCTCGCTTAGGTGTAAACAAGAGAAAGTGTGCTTTTTAGATGTCAATGTAAACAGGTGAACATTATTTTGGTCACACTAATGGTTTTTTCAAAGCTAGTGATATTAAGGGAGCATTATAAACATATGATATTAAGTCGTCAACAGAGGGTATGTTAGTTTCTTGACTTAGTATTGTGATAGGGATGCCTCACTGTAAGAAGGCACTATCTTATAAGAAGATTGTAACTGAAGGACTAGAGGGAACACCAACAGATTAGGAAAAAGAAAATAAGAGTAGACAAGTCCCTCAAATGCGTTCATCAAGGAGCTGTCACGGGACTCAACAAGGAAAATGTTTGTGTAACTAGCTTTTCTTATATTTTAATTTAGCTTTTTTGGTTAAAATTGTGTCTTTTAAATTTTAAGAAACGAAGTAAAACAATATTTTTTTTTGAAATTGTAAACTGCCAAGATTTTCCTTCATCTATGATGAATTTGTGAAAACATTGATAATTGGCTTAGTCAGAGGCCACACATATTCATATTTCATGATTTGTAATTTAAAAGATACCGAATTATGGATATTTCAAATGATATAGTCTGCAGATGGATTCTGTCTGTACTTGGCAACATTAGTTGACCTGTAAGCTACTTATCTCTGTTGCTTTAATGGCTTATGTTTTACATGGATTAATTAAAACTCAGTTGCAGTGTTTTACCTACCAAAATGGGTAACCCCATAGGAGAACTTTTTTCCTACATTTGACAGTTAGCCAACTGGCAACCCCTGACACTCACTTCTTGACAATCATATGGCATATGCCTCTGTCGTTTGCATCAATGATGCACTCCTCAGCATCCTGCATTTCCCTTTAAATGAAGGTGGGCTGCTATTCAACAGGAAGTTTGATCATTTTGCAATCAGGTGCTTATACTTGTTTGTTTTGGGTATTTAGTATGGATAAAGGGGTGATATGAAAGATTGACTAATCTTGACTATAAATTTGTTCTCTCACCTTTCTGGAGGGGTTAATCTTCATCACTAGTCTAGTGGGACCTACCTTGAGGCCCAAGGGTTATAGGAGGGGCACTACATGTAAAACCTGGTTTGTAATAGCATGTTTATTCTCCCTTACACCTTGCTTGCAGCTTGGCACTTTCCATGTCACATTACAAACCCTTTATATATCATCTCCATTCTTTGGGACTAACTTGTCATAGGTTCATTGGCATTTGTTCTAAAGAGTGCAACTAGGGGCAAATTCCCCCTCCTAGAATCCCCTCCTTTGATGGCTCGTCACTCTATTAGACTACCCTTGATGGCATTCCTCTTCACCTCAAAAATTAGATATTTTGCATTCATACAAATACCCTTTCTACAAGTTGGTCCCATTGAAGAATAGACATGACTCTTCACCCCACGTCAATCACTATAAATATAACATATGGGAAAATTCATCACATCACCTTCTCTCACATCATCTTATTGGTTCGTAGTACGTACAGCCCGAGGCAGCCTCTTCTTTCCACAAATGCGAAGGGTTCTTTGGCAACTATGTTTTTCCCTACGTTGACTTTTCTACCACTGACTTTGACCAAGCATTGACTGAGGACTTTGAGAGATTGTTTGACTGTGTTTTGACTTGGAGAAACTTTGTTTGGTCAGGCCACATCGTTTGGCACACAAAATGAGGAATTCTAGGCAAGTTGACTAACGTTGACCACATGCATTGTCACCGCTCAAACTAACAGGGAACCTAAAAGGGATCCTAGAGGGGCAAATGCTAGACCAAGGGCAACAAATGGAGACTTAGCCCACAGTCACCTTAGCTAAGGCTCCCTACTATTTATGGACTTTCACTGATGGGAGGAGACCCGGTATATATGGAGTCACAAATGAAGGATAAATCAACAAATGGATATAAAGTGTCCCAAATAATCCCTTTTTAGAAGAGGTTGAAGAATAGAGCTTGCTTACTTTTTAAGCAAGGTACAATGTCTTATAGGAGAAAGATGGGAGGATTTGAGGGTTAGGTTTAGGGAATATGACTAGTGAAAGAGTTTCCCAATCCCTAAAATCCTTATTGAAATTGGTACCCTAGATGGTTCTTGAAGAATTGTCTTTTCAAAAGAATGGGACCACACTGGACCAAGTGGACCTAGCCTAGGTTATGAGGCAAGAGTTTAGCAACCGTCAATATTCTTAACCCAGAAAAGGAGGGGGAAATGATCAAAGAAAGGATTTTCACTTAAAGGTGTTGAATTGATTGTATGAGGCACTAGCCTTGGGGAAACCAGGGCAAAGTTTGATTTTGGAGCTAGGGCTTGGCTTTTCTGACAACTCCACCGTTGCAATAGCTTCAAAATTGGAGGAGGCCTTGAGGAGACACCAACGCAAGGGAGGCTAGGAGATCGAATTGTTTGGAGGACTATTTTTTCGGGAAAATGATGCCCTAGGTGACCCAACTTGGCTAGACCTAGGAAAAGGTGAAAAAGAATTGATTTTGGGTGACCACCTCTTGGTAGATCAGTGCCTTGGTCTTGGGAGAATGGAGTCTATGATAAATATGGATGAGGACTTTGTTTCTTAGTCAAGGAGGCCTTAAGATTACCACGCTAGCCTTCTAGGGCAAAGGGAAGCAACCTTACAACTTTTATACTTCGACTTGCAAAAGGTGATGGCTTATCAAGATGAATTCGTTGATAGAATTATCCGTAGGAAATTTCATTCAAATTACATGGCCCATACATTGAGAGATGCTATATAGAGACAAAATTTCACAATTTAAGCTGTAAATGCATGCAACAATTAGCCCTAAAAATAGTGAAAATCCCAATCCAACGTATATGACAAAGTAAAACAAGAATAACATTAAAAGCATGTACTTACATGTAATAGAACATATCCAACCATCCACAATTTGACAATAGAGAAGCTCCAAGATAAGATAAACCAAATCCAGACATCAAAATTCATCCATAAATTTCCAATTCATCCTCTAAGAAAAAGTATGAAATTCTCAAGGGAGATAAGAGATCCAATCCAAAGTGATGATGACCAATTGAACTCATCTCACTTGTATTTATACACTAATGAGGAGTTCGAATTAGTCTCCTTGACCTACATAAGCCCCAAAAATAAAATAATGTTTTAACAATCTAACTTTTGGTGACAAGCTCACCAAATTAGCTCACATATGAAAGAATAAGCCTCTTAAGAGGTCATATGATGAATAATACATGCCGTAGGGCCCTTTAAGAGGCCCGATGAGGTCCATGGGTGCCATAATGAAGAGTAGAACCCTCTAAAGTGATGGACAAGGGGCTGGCCCCTTGTTCTCCATACAATAAACCTGTGGTTCTCCTAATGGGTGTGGGGGCACAATAATAACATCATCCTACTAGTCTTGGGTCAGCTGCCAAGTGTATGGTACATCTGTGGGGCTGGTTGGGCAAAGGTGAACCAGGTGCATCTTCCTCGTCTAATAGGTGAACCTCGGGCAATCTCTGAACATTCTTGGGGATCCATGGAGTACTATTTATTGCTGTGGAGGTCCATGGCTCTCAACACACACCCTACATGTGCCAATGTAGCCCTCTCGAGGGTCAGGACCCCATATAGGGAGACCAAACCCAGGATGGAGACCATCTGCAATCCTGCATAAGATCCAGTGCGTCCCCTAGCCCTCCAATACAACAAGCCATTAGAGAAATCGAGTAAATGAGCTTACCAACCATGGACCACATGGGGGACTTCATAATGGCTTGCCCTTCCATAATGGGCTTAGGGATGTGCCGATGTCTCCTAAACTCCAAATGGGGTTAACCAAGTATCCTATTAGGTGGTTTCTACTTCTAAAGGGGATAATATGTTCAAGGTACATCCTTAAAGAGGTGGTGGCATGTGACAGATAGGTGAATGAAGTAGGGGATGAGATGGGGCAACCCTGGGCCACATGTTGCGATACAAGGGTAGCTAATAAAAGGGAAGCCCACACTTGGGTTTATAATGTATAGGAGGGAGCAATTGTGGTACATGAGGTGCACCAACCTTGATTTTTCTACCCTTCTTTATATGTCTTTTGCCTTTTTATGATTTTCTTTGATTAACTGCTCGGGGCTTAAGGGGTAAGAGCATGATGCATAAGATATAGCAGTGAATACCCCCTTTTATGGTAGGGTGGTTCATTTCCCACCATGGGTTGGGACAATCATGGGTTCTTATATGACGAAGGATGCTCATAGGACCTGTAGGAACCAGGGTGATGGCCATGATGATGGGGTAGAGCTCATGTATTGGATTTTGTCCATGTGCTAAATGTGTTTGTCCCGGTCATCTTTTGCATTTTGTGGTACATTTCTGTGTAGAATGTGGCCAAATATGCTTTTATCTTTCTTTTTAGCTGAATCAACCTTCGAGGCATCATTCTAGGCCTAACCCAAGGTGTGGGCAAAGGGGAAGGGGTGAGCTAACCCTATATGGACCCAGTGGAGGAATATGGTCTTGGGTGAGAGAAATGATCAATGGGGTAATAATGAGTGGAAAGTGGGTAATATATGCAGATAAGGGTGTGAGACCATGCAATGAAAATCAGGGTTTCCGGTGAAACACTATCCCTAAAGCTAAATGGTTAGTAAAAGAGATCCCATGGGACTAGCATCCAATGGTAATATCCAAAAGGGCTCTAGGGGACAAGAGCACATACCTAGCCCATTATTTTAGCTGAATCCCCCCATCAATCCATGCCCAGAAGTGTCCATGATAAGCAAACTACAATACTCAATTACCAAATGACAAGGCATACCTTTACGTTCAGGAGGCCCACCTTCAAACATATGATCATGGCAGATGTGCGAGGGACCACATGGTTGGCTCAGGTGGTGGAGAAATGGCACATTGAGCTAGCTGGTGGTTGTTGAGTGAGGGCCATCTTGGAATTTTTTTTTCTTCTAGGGATATCAGTGATCACCCACAAAATGGTGGGTAACAGGGCTTAACCGCAAAGTGTTGACTTTATTGATTGGTTTTTCATCTTTGTTTTGCGCTGACTTTGACTTGGTGAAGAGTCTGAGTTCCTTGCTAGTTTGACCGAATTGATTGGAGGTTATATGACTATAGTTTTACCACTGTTGACTGGACTGGTTAGGGCAAGTTAATTGCTATTGACAGACTTCAAAATCGCAGATTTGACAGAGACCGATTTGGATCAGTTTTGGGCTTTTGTTTATCATCATTGTACAAAATTGTATTTTCTTTCTCTGTTGGACATTTGATATTAATGAACAAGAAGGATTGGTTGGGTTTTTCCCCTTGTGGGGTTTTTCCCTAGCATTGGCCTAAATCTCTGTGTTCATTGTCTTGGCTTGTCTTCTTGTGCATTATTGATAATGTTCTATCCTATAATTATTGTCAATGGTTATCTAAAGTGAATGCTAATTGATTGCTACTGATGTTCACTGTGATTGCTATTGAAATTTGAAGTGGAATTGTTATTGGACTAATAAATCATTGAAGTTATTGTTGCAAGCATAGAACATATCATAAAATTTAACAATTTGACACCATCTTATCCACATCCTTTAGTAGGGCTGGGAAACATTGCCCTGGAGGTTGATGTAGCTAAAAGAATGAAAAAGCATAATATTGGCACAATGAAAGAAAAATCAAAATTAAATGCAAAGGATGGTTGAGAATCGAGACATAAATTAACATGTGAGAAAAATCCTAGCATGAGCTCTACCCTCCTCATTAGCCATCACCTAGTTCGTGAGCACTTGATGCTTTCTTTCATCAAAAGAAACTCTTGCATGTCCCAACCATGATGAGTGATAAACTGTCTCATCGTAAGGGGTAAAATCAAATTCTATACCATAAAGAGCAAGCTCTAAACCTTGAACTATGCACCCAAAATAAAAACACCATCAAAAAGAGGTAAAAGGTGCACTAGAGGGGTGGAAAAAGCAAACCGAGCAGGGTAACACATGACTCCATGATTTCTCTCTCCACTACTTCTATACTTTCACAATGTGGACTCCCATTAGTTGGTCCCCTTGACCATGACACTTGGCCACGAAGCCTTTCCCCCTCCATTTCCACTCATTTACACTAACACCATTGATTGAGGGGTTGACCTTGGAAATGCCACCTCCCCTTCGGGGTTGGAAGCACCTAATAGGGTTGACTATTGGCCACCCTTACCAAGGTAGGGAGCACCCAGAAGGTGATCCTAGTTTGAAGTATTAATATGCCCTTAACAATAAGTTTGGTCCACTTAGATGCTTATATGATCATAGTCTCTAATGAATGGTTACTTTCACTTGGGTTTATGTTGGTCTTATAAGATGGTCAACAATAGCCCATGCCTTGAGGGCACCCACTCCTTAGGTACTGTTGCCCATCAAAAGTGGGTGCACCTAGGTGAGCTTTTCTCCTATTGATCTTCTTCAGCTTATGACCAACAACCCCCAAGAACCACCTCGTATCTCATGTGATGGCCTGTTTTGGTGATTTGAGAGCCTAAACATCAATCTTAGGGTCTAGGCTACCTATTCTCCAAGTTTGGTGGGCATCCACTAAGATTTCATCAATAAAATATCTTGCCCTAGGTGTCCCTCCAAGAGGGAAATATTAGTTCTTTTCTCGTCAACTTGAGGACTTCCTTGAAGGTTGTATGAGCTTAGTACTTGTTGAAGTAGATCATAAGAAGGCTTTTTCCTCGAGCCTTGACCTTGTGAATACTTATAACCATTGAAAAACCTCAAAACCCTAGGTCTTGTGCCTTCTTTTCTAGGGCTTTTCTTAGAGAGCGATTTGCTTCTTGGAAGCCTTGTACTTGTTAGAATCAGCGTTTGCATATTGTCATCAGTGATAAAAAATCCTCCTTTCATATCATATTAGGGTCCCATTCTGAAATTTTTGTCATTCCACTAGGTTGTCATGCAAAAATTTGGTCACTGAAGGTTGAATTAGGGTTTCCTTTACTCCTTTTAGAAATTTACCCCTTGTTGGCTCATTTCAACCTTGCCGAGTATCCATTGTCCATAAAGTTAATGACATCATGCCATCACATCAGTCATGTCATCTTGAAATTTAGTCCTTCAAGGTCTTATTAGGTCTTTTAGGGTTTTTCAAGGTTTCATTAGGTCATTAGGGTTTCCAAGGTTCCAATAAAACTCCATTCCATTGCATAAGGCCAGAAAGTAAAGGGATCAAATAACATCTCTTCACCATGTGAAGATGATTTGTAAAGAGAAATGCTTATTTCATCATGTAATTTTATGTTCATTATATGTAATAAGTACTGTTCCTAAGCTGCCAACTCAATCTCTATATGCCAACTTCATTAAAACAAAGTCAAATTCAAAGAGTTCTCAGAGACCATCAAAAGATCAATTTGTCGAAGGAAATAGACAAATGAAAGGGTAATGTTTCAAAAGTTTAAGTGAATTCCAAAGGGAGTTGTCTTTTCCCAAGCGTGTCCAAATCATCATTTTTCCACAAGCATTAAACCCTAATTTCCTCTCCCATTGAGCTAGGGTTGGCTATGGAATCAGAGACATCTGAGCAGAGGAGGCCTAAAGGAGGTCATTTCAGCAAGTATGAGGCCATTCCAACTCATAAACATCATGTCTCCATCATTTTGCAATAAGTCATTCCAAGGGACAAATCATTTGCCACACATAGGGCCATTTTTGCTTCAAAGTATGTTTCCAACCAAACAAAGATGAATTTTACAAAAGTGAGAGGTTTTTGTGTAAAAACTTCCTTCAGTTTTTACACAGGTGTTATGGTTTTGGATAAATGTCAAAAATACAGTTGCTACAAGAGAGTCGTTGCACTTCTTGAGTGACCCTGGGAAAATCAATTTTTCTCTTAGCTGGAGTGTTCAAATGACTTTCTTGATGAGTCAAATGATAACTAGACAGAAAGAGCTTTCCAATGAGCTATCATGAGCTCAATTTGGAGTTGAGGAAGACCTCTAAAAGTTTCCTGCAAGATCACACTTCATTTTTGCAACCTCATTATGCACTTTTTAACCAGTCTTAGGAGAATTGATTTTTGAGGGGCTATAATTGATCATTTTCAGTGCTTGATAGGTCCATTGTGTAGCCAAGAGAGATATATTTCCAATGAGCTATCATGGGCTCAATTTGGACTTCGGGAAGACACTCAAAGGTCAATTTGAAGTCGGCACTGCACACTTCCTTCTGGCGCTATGCACTTGCCCAGAAATCAGTTGCATGGTCAAACGTGTAGTGCCCACTTGACACTGTGAGGGCGCACTTGAAAGAAAGATGGCGCATTTGACAGTTTACCTGATTTTTCACTATTATTCTCCAGATTTGATTTTCACCTATGGGAATCAACTTTTTACTGATGTAATTGATATGGTAAATATAATTATGGTCTTTTACTATTACCTAGGGGTAAATACATTATTTAAATAGACTTTATCAAGTCAAATGAATCAGTTTCAATGTAATTAGGGATGAGTCACTTTGACCACCCTACACTCTAGCTATCAGTTCAGATTTTGGTGGAACTGCTCCTCCTCTCATGGTTTTGACCCTTGAGGTTGGGAGGAGTTTGTTTTGATGTCTATATCTTCCCTTTCTTCACTCTTTTCAGAGGTTGGACTCAGTTGGATGTTGTACTAGTGATCAGAGACACTATTGTATCAGATTTTGGCCAGTATTAATAGATGAGTTGCAGCGATTTCTTTGGGATACTTGTGGCATGGTATTTTGATATTGTTCCTTCTTTAGTTACATGAATGTTTTGTATCTTCCATGATCCATTTCACTTCTAAATATGTTTGATTTTCAAGGGTGATAAGCAGAATTCATCTTCTATGCTCTGTTTTGGGAAAATCATCATAATTTGTTTCCTTTCTTTAGTTTAAAAAGAATTCATGATTTCCATGCTCTTTTTAGCATCTCATCATTCTAAACCATTTCATCAATATACTACAAAGTGTTAAAGTACTTGCCTACCTTGCCCTATTAGATGTCTGCAATTCTGATTTTCTTTTGCCCTGACCTATTTCACTCTTTGACCTAATTCACTCATCCAGTGACTATCCCAATCAAATCAAATCAAAACTTTGAGCTACTATATCTAGCCTAAGACCCTAATCCATCCTGCCCTCTTGGCCGTGGTCCTTTGGAGAGAGCCCTCTCCGGCTTGGTAGGGCTAGCTACCAAGTCAAAAGATTGGTCTATGATTATCTCAACTGGACTCTTCCTCATCCTTGGAGATCCGAAGGAGTGATAACAATACCTTTATTGAGCTTCTCTTTCGAATGAGCTCTAGCTTGATCTCTTCGTACCCTATAGCTAGCCTATCTATTCTATAAGTGATCTACTTCCTACTGGGACTCCTCCCATCAGTGAAAGTCTGTAAAGAGAAGGGGTTTTTGGCTAAGGTGACATTGGACCTCTGCCCTATTGTTAGCACTTAGTCTAGCTCTTGTCTTGTAGGGTTTCCCTCTCCAAGGCCTGCTAGATATTGTGGTAACATTTTGGTGCTGTTGCCAGGGACATGAAGTGTGTGTGTTGTTCCCATACGACAATATAAATCTTTATTTGGAAACTCCATTCGAAGAATGAAGCCCTTGTTTTTCATTGAACCTAAAGTCAATGCTTGTAGAGTGAAGCAAACATCTCTCAAGGCATTTTGAATTCACCTTGGTAACTCCCCTTTTGGTTGTTATGGGAAATTTGAGGAAATGGCTCCTTGGGCCCCGCATGATGTTGGCATTTATGAATTCCTACATGTAGAAGAGGGCAAATGGGATATTGGTCTTCGTTTTGACAATGGTCCAATATAGGACACTGATGATGACCTTATCTTTCCCTTACCTTCTTCATCATATCACTCCCAAGATGTTTCTAAGGACAAGGATGAGAATGATATGGTCGAGACAACTCTTGAAGGGGAGTTCATGAGCTTGATCGTTGGATCCTCCATTCTATGTTTACAAGAAAGGATTGGATGGTGCAAACTAGATTCGTTCCCTTCATCCATGACTCCCTTTTGTGATGTATGGTTTTCTCATTTCCCACCTCCTATTGGAAATTGTAACTAGGTTTGGCCTTCATAATGATCTTTTTGTAATCATGACATTGTATGCTTTGTATAAAGAATGAATAAGAAAGAAAAAAAGTTTTTTTATGTAAAGAATGGGTTTCATGCTTAGGTATAGGTCAAAAGCATGTTCTTCGTGCTTCTAGGACTTTCTAGGACAAAGAAGTAATTATGTCATGTATTATAGTCCCATTTGGACTCACTATAACAAAGAAAAATATCTGTTTTTGTCAAGAAAAAGCCATTTATTTCTCCAAGTCCAAATTGGCCCCAGTCAAGGACAAGTTTGCCTAAGGGAGGGCTATTCGACCCCTCAAGGAGGCTATAAATACAAGGAGATCGACCTCATTTAGCACATTCACTCATCACAAGTTCAATCTGCAATAGAAAATAAGAAGAATAGCTAGAAGGACGAAGAAAGGAAGGAAGAATCAAAGTTTCTTGGGGTAATGTCTCTCTCTCTTTGTCCACACGTGCGAAGTTAGGGTTACTGTGCAGTTGTAGGAGGCTGAAATCGCAGGGTGAAATTCTGAGGAATAGTTGTAGGGCCGAAATTTTGGTGCGAAATTGTAGTAGGTCAAAGTTTGGAAGCTGCCTTGAAGAAGATCTTGCTGGGGGGTTGACTTGGTGCTTGGGAGGATTTTGGGCTTTTGTCTTTGGGTCTTGGAAGTCTCATGTGAACATATTCTATAAGAAGAGAAGCATTTTTCTAAGTTTTCCCCTTGGAGGGGTTTTGTCCTAACTTGGAGCTTATATCTTGTGTACTTTCTCTAGTTGTGATCTTCATTGTTTTTGGTAATTGCTTGATGAACAAGAACTAATAAAGTAATAAAAACCCAACACATATCACAAGTAATTATCAAGTTAATGAAAATCTATATAATCTCTAAGTCTCCTGATTTTCCAACATGGGATCAGAGCTAAGGTGCAAGGAGACTGAAGATCACATCCTAGATGGCACTTTGACAAGGGTTATAAGGAAGGGTTTCAAATTCCTTGGGAATCTCGCTACATCCATTTAGGATTGCAAATTGAAGATCACCTCCAAGCTAGCAAAGAAAGTAATAGATGGAAATTTGTTCTCCACCTTATCCGACACTTTCAAGGGACGTGAATGTATGGGTTATTGACAGTGGTGCCTCCAGACACATGGCAGGAGAATGCAACCAACTTCAGACCTTGTCAAAAGGAACCTCCTCTCACTCAATCAAACTTGGAGACAAGAAGAGCTATCCAATGAAAGGGATTGGATCTACTTTGTTGGACTTCGTGTCTGGTGGAAGTATTCACCTCAACAACATTCTATATGTTCCAGGTTTGAAGAAAAAAAACCTTTTATTTCTTGTCTAGAGGATAAGTGTGATATAATTGCCTTTGTTGATGGCAAGGTTTTGGTTTGGGATAAGGGATCCAGTTTGATAATGCTATGGTGATTTGGGATTTGTGAGGGGAAATTATATAGACTTTTTACACCTCTATCTCAAGCCTTAGTCCACTTAGACGTGAGTCCTTCTGAACTATGGCATAGAAGGTATGGACACCTTCATTATAAGATTTTGCCATCTTTAAGTCAAATGGTCAATGGAATCCTTGAGTTGAAGGAAGAACATGAAGGGACCTGTAAGGGGGTGTGCTCTAGGAAAGAACGTAAAGAAACGATTTACAAGAAGTGATACCAGATCTAAGGAAGTTTTAGATCTCATTCACTCAAATGTATGTGGACCTATGGCAGTAAAATCTCTTGGCATCGATATTATGTAACCTTCATTGATGATTTCTCAAGGAAAACTTGGCTATACCTCTTCAAGAACAAAGATGAGGTATTCGAGAAGTTTCAAGAATTCAAGAATGAAGTGGAGAACCGAATTGAGAGAAAGATCAAGACTTTGAGGTTCGACAATTGTGGAGAATACACCTCCAAAGAATTGATAGCATTCTGCAAGGAAGCAAGGATTAAGAGGGAGCTTATTGTTCCTTACAATCCCAAACTGAATGATGTGGCCAAAAGGAAGAACATAACAATTGAAGAATGTGTCAAGGTCATGCTACGTGATCAATATCTCCCTCAATTCCTATGGGGAGAGGCATGTGTGACAACTATTTACTTGCAAAAGCGAAGTCCTCACAAGATTCTCAACAACATGACTCCAAAAGAAGCATTTACAGGAAAGAAGCCAAGTGTGGATCATCTTTGAATATTTGGGTGTCCTATGTATATACATATACCCAAGGACAAGAGAAAGAAGTTGGATCCTACTTGTCTAAAAGACATCTTTGAGTATAGTACTTCATCTAAGGTGTACAAAATGTATATTAAGGAGGATCGTCTAATTGAAGTAAGCAGGGGTGTCATCTTTGGTGAAATTATAGCTTACAAGAAATCAAAAGATGTTCCAGTAGACTCTAATGAAGAAGAGATACCTATCATTGAGGATATTTCAAGGGACAATGATGGTCAAGATCTGACATCTACTCAAGATGATGTTGAAGGTCCTAGTGAGCCTGTGCAGCAAGTAATTGTTCCAGAAAATTGAAAGAGGCCTGCTTGGTTGAGAGCTACTCTACAAGAAATAAAAGGACATACAACAAAGGGGACCTTCAGAGAAAGTAAACAACCGAAAATGTATTTTGGGTATGTTGCATATATGGCAAAGCTCATTGAAGTAGAACCTTCCTCCTATGAAGACGCAGTTAAACATCAAGAGTGGAGGAATGCAATGCAGGAAAAAAACTAGTCAATCATGAAGAATGATGTCCGGGAAATTGTCCCTAAGCCAAGTGACAAATCCATTGTTACTTCAAAATGGATCTACAAGATAAAGACAACTGTGGATGGGAGCATTGATAAATACAAAGCAAGGTTTGTAGCAAGAGGCTTCTCTCAGAAAGAAGGTATTGATTATGAAGAAACCTTTGCTCCTACAGCTAGATATAGAACAATAAGATCGCTTGTTTCTTTGGCGGCTACTATGGGATGGAACATCCATCAAATGGATGTTAAGACAACTTTTCTAAATGGGACTATTGATGAAGAGGTTTACATTGAGCAGCCTCAAGGATTTGAAATAAATCAGAGGGAGACTAATGTTTGCAGGCTGAAGAAGGCTCTATATGGCTGAAATAAATGTCTAGTTAAGGCCTTCAAGGACAGTGCTTGTTATGATATAGATGCTTGACAAAGATGGCTTATCAATCCAACTCTTATGAGAATGCTTCAATATCGAGATTCCTTGTACCATGTAACGAGATTATGAATACCTCTCTAGTTAAGAGGGAGTGTTGGAAATTGTAACTAGGTTTGGTCTTCATAATGACCTATTTGTAATCATGACATTGTGTACTTTGAATACAGAAAGAAAAAGAAACAAAAAATCTTATTTTTTATGTAGAGCATGGGTTTCATGCTCAAGTTTAGGTCAAAAGCATGTTCTCCATGCTTGTAGGTCTTTCTAGGACAAAAAAAAATATGTAATGTATTATTGTCCCATTTGGACTCATTGTAACAAAGAAAAATATTTATATTTTTCAAGAAAAGGCCAATTATTTCTCTAAGATCAAGTCGGCCCCGGCCCCTAGTCAAGGACAAGTCAGCCTAAGGGAGGGCTATTTGACCCCTCAAGGATGCTATAAATACAAGGAGCTTGACCTCATTTGGCACACTCGCTCACCACAAGTTCAATCTGCAATAGCGAAGAAGAAGAAGAGCTAGAAGGACAAAGAAAGGAATAATCGAATTTTCTTAAGCTAATCTCTTTCTCTCTTTGTCCACATGTGTGAAGTTAGGGTTTCTGTGTAGCTGCAGTTGCGGGAGGCTGAAATTCTGAGGAGAAGTTGCAGGAGGTCGAAATTGCAAGGCCGAAATTCTGAGGAGCAGTTGCAGTAGGTCAAAGTTTGGACGCTGCCTTGAAGATCTTCCTGGGGGGCTAACTTGGTGCTTGGGGTGATTTTGGGCTTTGGTCTTTGGGTCTTGGAAGTCTCTTTGTGAACAAATTCTATAAGAAGAGAAGCATTTTTCTGGGTTTTCCCCTTAGAGAGGTTTTGCCCTGGCTTGGAGCCTATATCTTGTATACTTTGTCTTCTTGTGATCTTCATTGTTTTTCGAAATTGCTTGATGTACAAGAATTAATAAAGCAATGAAAGGTCAACACATATCAAGTAATTATCAAGTTAAGGAAAATTCATATAATCTCTAAGTCTCTTGATTTTCCAACACCTCGAACCCTTGTTATTCTCATAATTGATCATAAGGATAGGAGGAATGACATGGATCTAATAATATGTTGGTTACATTGCTTGTACGACTATACTTAGCTCTTGCATAATATATCATGCATGGTAGTGTAGGTGCATTGCATATTGTGTTTGCATAACTACTATCATCATACTATGTTTTCATGTTAGACTAGATTGCATTGTATATTAGACTTGCATCTTAGTATAGATTTACTTTTCTGCATGTCATTATTTTCATAAAAGAGCATGGGTGATACAAGTACGCCCAGTGCACATGCTTCCAATAGTTGTTTTATGGTGTTGAGGACACAGGTCTACGTCCTAGGAGATTGTTGGAGTTCTCATGACCTCCCCGTTCGAGTACATAGAGCTCATGTCCCAGTTGGAGCTAGATGTTTCCCACCAAAAGTGGGTACACCTAGGAGAGATTTGCTCCTATTTATCTTCTTCAGTCGACAGCCAACAACCCCCGAGAGCCACCTCGTAGCCGATGTGATGTGTTGTTTTATCTTTGCTCCCTACATCAATTGTATGTTTCCTCAACCATCTGTTGAGAGCATATGTTCAAAGGTGGGCAATCTGATCCAAAAGTATATTTTTCATTGTGCAATCGGGTACTTATGCTTGTTTTCATTTGGGCACTTTGGGTGCGGACTATAGGGTGACTTGGAAGAAGGAAGGGCTTTGATTGTGGTTTTGTTTCCTCACCTTAAATGGGGGGTTAATTTTCAATCCTAGTCGTGGTATCTCCCCTATTGGCCTATGGCTTTAGGAAGGGCACTACTGGGAAACCTTGATTTTGGTAGTGTGGTCCTGTTTTCCCATTCCACATTTCTCGCTCCCCTCCACACATTACGAGCCCTATTTAATCATTTAACTTCTCCGGGCCCGCATGACCATTGGGTCCACAGGGCACTGGCACCCCCCCTCCCCTTGTCCACATACCTGGGTTAGGCTTGGAAACGTTGCCCCAAAGGTTGATGTAGCTAAAAGAAAGTTAAAATCATTTTATGGCCACAAGCAAGAAACAAAAGGAAAGAAAATTATAAAATGCAAAAGATGGCCGAGACATTTGATATAAAACATGGGCAAAATCCAAACATGAGCTCTACCCCTTATGATTATGGACATCACTATGGTTCCTAAGGCCCATAAGTGCCCCTTATATCATTAAAGGAACCCACACATGTCCCAACCCTCGTTGGGCAATGAATTGCCCCACGGTCCCACCTTTAAGGGGGTAGTAACTGCTTTACATCATTCACAACATGCTCTCATTTCATGGAGCCTCGAGCAGTAATACAAATCAAATTTAAGAAGAAACAAAAGGCAAGTAGAGGGGTGGAAAAGCAAAGCCTGGGGTAACTCATGTAACCATGATTTCTCCCTCACATCTATATGCCAATATGTGGACATTCCTCATCATTGCTATCCTTGTATCCATGGCATTTGGCCTTGAGATTCCCGTGTCCCCATCCATGCATCATCATTCACATGCCACCTATTAATTGAAGGATGTACTAGGGACATGTCTTTCCCCTTAGGGCTTGGGAACACCTAATAGGATCATTTATTAGCCACTGCTACCTAGGGAGGTAACACTACTTTGAGATTAAAACCCCAAATTTGGAAGAGAAGCCCCATATGAAGTCTCAATGTGTGCCCTTGATTAACAAGCTTGGTTCACTTATATCCACAAATGATTAATGTTACCCAATGGTGAAGATGCAACACTGGACATTATATGTGATTGGTAGGTGGTTTCATTATGGGTTGGGCAACTTGATTGGGGCCTATAGGTGAAGCGTTGAGAGCCATGGGACTCTTATTACTACATAGCATCACTCCATTCCGTGGGCACCTTCTACACCACAACCATCTGCGCTTTGCCCCACATTATTCATGAGATGATGCACTTGGACCAGTTTGCCCGACTGACTTAATAGTGATCACATGGTTTAGCAGCTGATCCGAGGCCCAATTGAGGTTTGTCTCTACTTTGAGTTAGGGCTAGCACCATTCTCTGAGCCCTCAACGTTGGAGGACAACTAGATTATGCTATCACCAGGAGACTCATGAGACCCATTTTGTGCTCTGAACACAAAATTGGGGTCCACACGATTATTTGCATGAGATCTAGGTGTTGGAAAAACTGAGAGGGGGTGAATCAATATTTCTTATTATCTTTACAATTGGTTAGATTCTTTTAAATATTCAAAGCATCAAAACAAAACATGAAGCAATATCACATCAAATGAACAATACATAGAAGATTCATCTCAACAAATGCTTCGTTATGTATGATTACATACAAGTTTACCAGCTGAATTGGAAGGAAGTACAAGACTCCCAAGCGTTTTACCAGCCAGGGCTGGAAGGAAGCTAGTGCTCCCTAAGGCCTGAAGAGTTTTGCAGATCCAATCTGATGAAGTCTTCAATCCCCTTGTACAATTCAACTTCCCTGCTCCACACTTCAACTTATGGTACTTATACTCTTGCTACCATTGTTGCTTCACTTCACTGTGACCACTGTCCACTGCCACTCCTGCTGCCACTGCTGCTATTGTCCACTGCCACTCCAGTTGCCACTGCTGCTACTGTCCACTGTCATTCCTGCTGCCCTCAAGTCTTCTAAAATAGGTCAAGTAGTCTATGTAGAACATGTCCCCCTTTGATCAATGACAACATATCATTACATTCACCATCAAATATCACTGTCAAATAACACAATCACAAGAACATGCAGTCCTGTTTAATATAACTGTCACAAGTCACTGTCAAGTATTATATCAAATGCTTCTGTAGCAAATACCCTAGCTGTACAAAACTGTCAAGTAATGGCAACATCTAGCATAATCCTCTTTCTATTGTCTGCATATGGACTTAATTCATGAACTCCTGATGGCCTTAAATCTTGTGATTTGGCTGTGTCGAACTCTGAATCCTTCTAGTAATAAGTCAACCCAGAGTCTGTACTGTTTCCATATTAATGAGACAGTTAAGATCCACCAAGGATAACTCATGTTCTATGTAGGGTTACACCAACCTTAATCATGTCACTTAAACCCAACCTACCCAAAACTACTGATTATGATTTCTCTGGGTTTACTGCAAGGACTTCACTGCTGTAAAGGAATATGATGGCCAAATCCTTACTGTTACATTAATGATAATGAGGCTGCTAACAACAAACTTTTTATTGCTGCAATGACAAACTTAGACCTTATGTAACAAACCTTCCTCTTGCAATACTTCTTTCAAACGAGGTCTGGAAATTCTGGTTCATGCACAAAAATCAGTCATCAAGTAGAAGGTTTGGTTCAGACCTGGGTTAATTCTGCCTAGCCTTTTAAGTATACAATTTGGCTCCTATTACAGGGTTGAACTCCTTTCACAAACTGATTTAGTAATGAGCTCTAACTTCAAATGATGCCAAGATGCTTTGTCAAGGAGACACCCAAGAGGTCTTTGCAACAAAAATATGACAGGAACTGCTGAAGTCGCAGTGAGTAACAATTTCAGGACTTTGTCAATTTCAGAGATAATATATTAGTCCAAAACATTAAGTGAGTTCACCAAACAGTGTGATGACTTATATGATTTGATCTGGTGCAGAGGATGGACTGTTTACACAACAAGGCTTGAGTAGGACCTCCAAAACTGTGCCTATAATTTAATTCAGTTGTGGCTAGAAATTTTGCACCAAAAGACTTACAGATACTGAAATATGCATAGATATCGTGCTCTGTCTAAGGCTTAGATAGGATATTCCATCTGAGCGTATAGACAATGCTCTTGAAATCAAAGCAATTTGCCTGGTTAGTATGTCTGCTTAGACAAATGATCTAGTGCTGAACTTTCAGGTGCAATTATGTCCAATTTGTTCACAATAACATACTAGTGAATGATCTTGTCCTTCACTTTTTGCAATCTCCAACGAATAGATTTTGATAATTCTGTTGTTCCTCTGGTTAGGTTTTCATCCTTAAGGTGCCAGGTGCTTGAGATCATCAATTACATGTTAATGCAAGATACAGGTTACTTTTACAGCCCATGTTAACATGTCACTATCAACTCACGCAACCAAAAAGGGCCACATGATTTGTGTTCAGAATTTTATGAATTCACTTCAGGTTAGGGCATCATAACGAGTACTGTATTAATGAAGTTGAGAGGAAATAAAAGAATGCCTGTTGAATAGAATGAAAGCACATATACTTCACAAAAGGATTCTAAACAGTGCATATGCAATGGTGAACAGGTCTTGGATTAGAGTTCGAATCTTAATAGGAATCTTCCTCCAAAATATGCTTCAGAACTTCTGCCTTAGATGAGAGAGTTGACCTTGTGTATATCTGGACCAACTTAAATATAACATTGTTGATCTACAAAACACTGCTACAGGACTCAACATGTCAGAGATTAATTACCTTCAAGACAAGCACAAAAGACCCAGCGAAACCCAATACCCAGAGGGTATACCCACAGAACAATAAACCTTTCAGATCACAAAAAAATGCTCTTCAAATGTTCTTGGGTCTTCCAAAAATGCCAAGAGTCCTTGCTCTGAATATCAAAGAAAAAAACTTGAATGCCGTAAGCCTTGCTGGATCAAACACAAACTTCTTTCGCTGACCTCACACCAAATATTTGTTAGGCCGTAGACAGTGATAATGCGTGACTTCATTTTCGTGCGGATTAAGCATGTACTTGCTCTCAATATATAGCCTTGAGGAGAAGTTACCAAGGTACACAACTGACATTCCTTTGGAGGGAAGCATAATTTTGCTTTTTGTATTTTTATAATCTTTTGGGCCAACAAGTAAGTTAATTTAAACTGACTTGTCTTTGAGGAACATAAATTAGTCATGGGGTTACCTTCTTCCCCTTTTTAAAAATATCTTCTTGGTCCTTTCAAAAATACTTCCTTGGACCATGTGCACAATAAACTATAATTAGATGTTGGGGCTTTTGACCATGAGTTGGGGACATTATCTTTGATTGGGCATATCTCTCACACTGTGAGTGCCCATGAAACACTCCACATATCAACATAATTGACATGACAAGGAGTGTACAATGATGATGGCTTCCAAAGCAAATTTATTGGTTGACTTCTTCAAAATATTTAACAAGTGTGGGGTATGATAATCTTCCAAGGTATCCAAACTCTAGAGCCAGGGTTTCATCAATGCATCATCTTATCCATGCATATTAGCATACCGAGGACGCCAATGACGATATTTTGCATCTGCGTTGACATCAATGACAACATACTCAACACTAGGGGCCAACACTTAGAGGATGATTTTTGAAGCCCTCTTCACTCAACTTGGCACCAAGAGGGCTCAACGCATCATGGATGGCGTCATCATTTCGACACTCTTGTGGGTGTTTTCTTATGTTATGACATTGGCTATGAGGTTGGATTGTAACATCAATTATTTCTTGCCCATCATTTGACAACTAAGAGGGGCTTTAGGCTAAAATTAGAATTGATAGAACATGTATAAATAGAAGAGATACCATTTGAGTTTCTCATCATCATCATACTTGGAATTGGACTTCTTGAGAAGTACTTGGACTTGTTTCTTTTATTTATTGGAGATCTTCTGGATGCATTTCGCTATTTGGAAGCTATTTTTGATTCTTTGGAGCTACTTCTTTAGATAATGGATGGATACACTACACATTGTTTTGTAAGGGCTTATTGTTGAAGATTTTATATTTAGAGATTGTCCAATTTATGGTATTGCTGCTTCTAGGCTATGCTATTTTTTGCCCTAATTGTTGAAAATTAATTTTGAAAGGCTATCTAGTTGAGTATTGCATATGTTATTCATTGTACAACAAGTAATGAATGTTCCTAGTGGAGGAAATCTTTAATCTCCATTAAATTCCATTTTATTTTGAAGTGGGTAAATGTTAAAAGTTGATACCTATGGCATCAATTTCGAGCCTCCTTGGAAAGGATCCAGCTTTATCTGTTTCATCCTTGACTCCATATGCCTAAATAAAGGCACTACTCTATAACATTGGATGGATATACTACACCTTGTCTTGTAAGGGCTTATTTTGAAGATTTTATATCTTCAGATTGTTTAATGTATGGTATTGCTGCTTCTGGGTTATGCTATTTTCTTCCCTAATTGTTGAAAATTAATTTTGAAAGGCTATCTAGTTGAGTATTGCATATGTTATTCATTGTACAACATGTAATGAATGTTCATATTGGAGGAAATCTTTAATCTCCATTAAACTCTGTTTTCTTTTGAAATTGATAAATGCTAAAAGTTGATACTTATGGCATCAATTTCTAGCCTCTTTAGAAAGGATCTAGCTTATCTATTTCATCCTTGACTCCATATCCCTAAAGGGCAAGGCACTAGTCCATGTCAATGGTGTCCATACCTAAATTTTCTCCCCTAAAATCAGTTCTTTTAAGGCTAGGGTGAAAATCTAGAGCTTGTAGTGAAATTTTAGGGAGGTTTTTTGGTGATTTGAGAGCCTAAACATCAACCTTAGGGTATAAGCTATATATTCTCCAAGTTTTGGTGGGCATCCACTCAAATTTCATCCAGACAATTGTTGAAATTTTGTAGCTTAGGGAGAAATTCCCTCCTTGGGAAGCCCTTCTTACCCTAAGGAGACCCTACTAGCCCTTGAAATAATATACTTTGCACTAGTGTTTTAAAACTCCGACTCCGACTCCGACTCCGACTCGACCGAGGGTCGACTTCGACTCCGACTCGGTATCGACTCGGCCGACTCGATTTCAATGACTCGGTTGTTGTAAAAAATACATTAAATATTTATTTTTTATAAAAACACATAATTTTAAA